>CAXIVR010000012.1:44668681-44686181 GCA_964035755.1 Teleogryllus oceanicus | reverse complement strand
AACCCTCACCTGACTTCCCCGTACTGCTGATCTGGCAGTTAACCCGACTGCGCTGAAGCGGGCGGGGGCGAGTGAGAATGAAACCATGCGTGATATCAGGCTTTACCATGCATAACGCAGTGAAACAAATGGGATGATTTTGAATTTACTACAAAAAAATGATTAAATCTAAACTTAAGCTATTTTTTACATTAAGGGGATGTTGACCCCAGCAGGGCGCGCACACAATGCGCACAATATTCTCACCCGACATGGATGCAAGCGATTTTAACTTTTGACTAGTAACCTTTCACAGGCCCCAATAAATGGCAACGCGAACCGCCAGATGGGCAACGCTGCTATATTTGGATGTACGGCAGATTTTCGGATAATCCGAACATTTCCGAATACGAACCGCCCAGGGGTGTTTATTCCATGGAAACAAGCATTGCGTCTCCTATCATTTCCAAGAATATCTTACATTTTAACACCACTTGACTAGTAATTTAGAATCATTTACTTGTAATCCAAGCCAAAACAGTTTAAATTGATCGCGTCCAATCTTATCTTCCCAAAGTGAGGACGAAATAATTATTGTCATCAATAGATAAGGTAGAGTTCGCCTGTAACGCTCTTTAGAAGCACTGGGCTGACTGCATTCCAGCGTTTCATAGGGTATGTTGTGGTCAGTAGCTATGCTGATTAATGAACAATGAACAATCATTATTAATGAATAATGATTATTCATTAATAATGATTATTAGAGGCGAAGAGGCGTGACTGAACATCTGTCGGATACTTCTCTGAATTCAACTTGGGTTTTTCTAACGTAGCGGCTGAGGATAGTACCTCCAAGATGGAAATTGGCACGGCTTTTTCAGTCATTCTCAGTCTTGCCGCTAGACTTGCTTGATCTGCAGCACTGCTTGATGCGGTCGCGATCATGCGACATCTTGCGAGAGGACCAAGAAAGACGCAAAAAGTCGGGCCGAATTCCATCTGGGAGATACTACCCTCAGCCGACACGTTACAAAAACCCAAGTGTGTGTGTGTGTGTGTGTGTGTGTGTGTGTGTGTGTGTGTGTGTGTGTGTGTGTATATATATATATATATATATATATATATATATATATATATATATATAATGTTCACATGTTTAGCGAAGTGTCATTTGGGTTCATTGTCAGGCGGATTCTACTGTACAGCCAAGTGCACGTGGTGTGTGGCAACTGGGCCGGGGCTGGTGTTCGCAGAGGCGTGCGCGGGCGGCGCGGGCGGCGCGGCGGAGGCGGTGCTGGTGCGGCGCAAGCGCGGCGGCATGCGCGTGTCGTCGGGCGCGTCCACCTCCTCGCGGACGCACATGATGCGCGGCAAGTCCAACAACAACAACGACGGCAGCCGCGGCAGCCGCGGGCGCAAGCCCAAGAAGATCACGGACGAGCGCGTGCGCCCGGGCCACCGCCCCAGGCCCAAGGTCGGCAAAGGTACGCAAGCACGCACAGCGGGGCTTGGGCCCGGGAGCGGTGCCTCTGACTGGGAGGTCCTAGGTTCCCACTCCCCACGGCGGCAGGATTTTCGACACTAGCTTTTCGGCTAGGTCGAATTCAGTCGGCTGAGGAGAATTTAGCGGCCGGCTGCTCTGATCGGTACCTTCCGTACTGATCAACAATTGGTAAGCGGCACTGAGCAGTACCCTAACACCGCGCGCGATCTTTCCTTCCTCTTCCTTGTCCTATCCTCACACTACCACACATGCCGGGAGAGACCCGTCGGCGACTTAGAACTTGTCCCGGCTGAGGCGACGCCCCGCTGGTGGGACATGCCTGGTTGGGGAAAACCTCGCTAGTCGACGGTAGGGTCTCTCCATCCAGTGGGGGAAGATCACCGCCACATCCCGATGAAAACATCCACTACACTTACGGGACTAATGACCTCAGTAGTTGACGCGATGGGAATCCACTATAATCAGTCAATCAATCAATCAATCACCTGGTATTGGGTCGTATTGGGCCACACAAGGCCGTTTTAACAACATTGGGGACCCACTATTCTTACTTTCACCGATCCCCGATTTGCCAATCACCCCACCCCCGAATATCTATGCTGAAAGCACACGCAGATTGTTTTATTTTCTTCATATAAGATTTACACAAGGCCATTTTAACAGCATTGGAGGCCCTTGGGTGTATGTTAATTACGGAACCCACTATTCTTACCTTCACCGATCCTAATTTCACCCCTCCCCCCTGAATTTGGGTGCTGAAATATGAAGAAAATCCTATCAATTCAAATTGTATTTTTTATTTTTTTAATATTTTGAAAGTATTTCTTAGTGTTTCAATTTAACATTATTCAAACAAAAATTTGACCGTATGTAATTATGAATAACAGATTTATAATTACAATGAAAAGGACTACAAATTAAATAGTTTTGATTTTTTATTGAATTGTACAATATATAATTGAAAATCAATCAATCAACATGCCGTATTATAAATATTATCCAATGATGCACTCCGTTATGCCAATTTTTTGCGTGTAATTCAATCATACATCACTTTCATCGCGTTTTTCTCGCCAACGAGCACCACCACTGAGCGTGAGAAAGGAAGGGATCGTGTAAATATGTAAGACGATCATGTAAACAGCTAAGCTCAGTGGCGCGCCCGAGTGGCCTCCAGAGAAGGCTGCTATGTAGATCTGTGCTCTGCTAGCGGTGGCGCGGAAGCGCGTCTGAGCTGCTGGAGGCGAGAGTAACTAACCGGCACAGCAACTCCGCTCGTGCAGATTTCTCCATTTAAACCAATGCTTTGCTAGCAGACGCGCCACTCGGAAGCGTTGCTGAGTATCTCGCCGTGAAGCGACCCTAAACTCGGTGGCGCTTCCGAGTGGCCCGGTGAGATGGCTGACAAATCGAACTATGTTCTGCTGGTGGAGGCGCGGAAGCGCGTCTGTGCTGTTGGAGGCAGGAGTGCACCACTAACCGCTATGGTAACTCCGTTCGTGCAGACACATTTAAATCGATGTTTTGCCAGCACACATGCCACTCGGAAGCGCTTCTGAGTGTCTCGGTGTGAAGGGGCACTAAACTCAGTGGCGCTTCCGAGTGGACTGGTGAGAAGGCTGCTATTTAGAATTGTGTTCTGCTGGTTGAGGCGCGGAAGCTCGTCTGCGCTGCTGGTAGTAGGAGTGCGCCACAGCAGCGCCGCTCGTGTAGATCTCTCCAAAGCTTGCTAGCAGACGCGTGCTGTGCAGTGAAGCAAGGGCCCTCACAGAGCGCGGCGAGCCGCGGGCTGGGCTGTTGCAGGGGCGCCGTGCGAGCTGCTGGCGGACGAGCCCACGATGCGCGTGGAGGTGGTGAAGGCCGGCCGTGACCCCAACCAGACCTACTCGCCGGGCACCGTGGTGCGCGTCAGCTGCAGCAAGGGCTACTCGCTCAGCCTGGGCCGCCACAGCAACAACACGGCCAAGTGCGCGCGCGGCCAGTGGAAGCCCGCCAAGCCAGAGTGCCTCATCCGTAAGTGGCGCCGGGGGGGTCTCTCGCCGCCCCCGCGCCGCCCCGCCCCGCCCCGCCACGCCCACAAAGCCACTGTTACGATTTCTCTACCACTGCCGGTTGCTAAGTACAGTCAACTCCGGATATAGTGAACTTCTGGGGACTAACAATTTTAGTTCACTACATCCGAGGTTCACTATATCCGATAATGTCAAAATTAAACAGTATTTCTCCATAAAGATGAATGTTATCAACACAGAGATACAGCAAAACACATTAACACCACGAACTGAAAATTTCTATATCATTTTTGTCCTTAAAAAATCAATTTCGTTTCAATTGTTTGCTTCATACTTTTTCATTAATAATTTCTCTAGATCCTTCTCCAGAATTTGTGTTCTCTCCATAATTGATTCTACATTGGCCTCTGGGTCTAAATATCGTAATGCAGTCTGGACACCCTTCAATGCCTCTAGCACTGTTGTAATTCAAGCTACCCAGTTTTGGAATTGGCACTGAGGATTTATATTATTTTTCAAGAGAAAATTAATTTCCAAGAGGTTGTAATTCCTATGTTAACTATAGCCGAGGTTCAGATTCACTATAACCGAGGTTTCTTATACTTATTTGTAATTCTTTTGTAACGGTAACTAACATTGTTTCTTCAAACATGACAATTGGTGCAATTTTTGTTGCCTTCGCACTGCCGCAGCCGCACTTGTCTCAATAGAAACGTGGCGTTTTTTTCCTACCAGAGCTTGAAATAGTCTACATATTTATATGGAACATGTTGATTGTTGTTGTTGTTGTTGTTGTTTCCCCCGTCTCCCACCCTACAAAAGAAAAATCCTCCATCCACGACTAAATATGCCTTTGCAAAATCAAAGTATCTTTAAGGATATCAAACAACTTGTAAAGCACAGATTTCGATGGTTTTTGCTTACCTACGTCGTTATAGATGGAGGAGACGGGGGCAACCCACGCTAGAAATTTTGCTTAAGCTCTTCATTGAACATTTTATGGATCGCGATTCTGCGAAAAATCATTTCAGCGTTTTCATGAACGAAAAAATGAAGCAAGATTTGACATTTTCATCCGGAATTTACAGTACCAAAATCTTTGAAATGCGTAAATTTCCAACTTCATCAACTTATATCAATTATTTTTTTCATCGTGTACTAACCCATATATTACAGACTCACATGTCAAAAAGCAGGCATTCAACTTTTTGGCATCTGTTAAGCGTTCTAATGTCACTAAAAATGTAGCAAAAACGCAGCGTAGGGACTCACACTCGAATAATGTAAATTCACTTAAACACAAACGCATATTTAACCACAAAGTATCTTCAAAACATATTCAAATGAACAAGCAAGTGAAAAAAGGCAAAATAATTGAAAACAAAAAATCTATTTAAGATGTTCATGATCTTTAGTTATTTTTATAAAAAATAGTATATTTGGAAAAGTGTAAGTAAATAATGTTCTTGCAGTAGCACTGCTACAAGATCACTTGGTCAAATCAGTCCGCGAACCCCGCCACCGTCCTAGGCCTCGCCCAGAACCACTGCTTTGAAAGCAGCAAAAGCAACGCGAGGTGCGAAGCTGTCGGACATAGAGTCCCGTAACTATACCAGTTACATGGCCTGTCGCCAAACCGATCTTCGACCCGAAGATCACGTGCAATGAATGCACTGGAGATACCTCTTGTCTTTCGACACCCAGCGTATCCCGTCAGGCGCCTGTCGGCGCGGCCTTAAATATCCGTTGGCTCGCCCCCACCCTACAAGCAGCGGGCGTCATACGGCTCGCTGGCCAGCCCTTCCAGGGCTGCAACCGACATCTCATAGCCTCGCATCCGCGCGCGTCCCTTTCAGGGAATTTCCAGCCTGGATTCCTACGGGTTTCCAGCCGGCGCAGCGAGGCGCCGTGGCTTCCACCCCATTGAGCATCCGGCAGCGCGGGTTTCCCCGAAGCGGCCCGGCGCGGCCCGGCGCGGCCGGCGCGGCCCGGCGCGGCCCGACGCCGCGGCGCCGACCCACGCGACGCTACAATTCTATATTTGCATCTAACAATTCAATGTTAAACACGGCTACCCAATGTCCTCTTCGTAAATGTAACATACTTCTTCTTTATATTATCATTCTCCGGTACAAATTTTTTCCACGTAGCTATTATTTCATATTATTTTACTCAATATTTCGCTTCAGATATCTGGGTATATCTCAATTTGGATATATAATGTCTGCCTTTACAACCGGGAGCGGTAGCTCAGCCCATCAACTGATGTCACTGCAGAGCCTCTGACCGGGCGGTCCTAGGTTCGAGTCCTCACGGCGGCAGAATTTTCGACACTAGCTTTTCAGCTGGGTTGAATTCAGTCGCTGTCTGGGGAAGAATTCTAGCGGCCAGCTGCTCTGATCGGTAGTTTTGCGTGGTTTCTCCGATCAACACCAGGCGAATGCCGGAGCAGTACCCTACGAAACGGGCTACGGACGCGCGCCATCTGTTCTTCCTGTTCCTTGTCCTATCCTTTCCTCTTACACACACACTTACACTAACATGCACTACACTACCACATATTCCGGGAGACCGGTCGGTAGCTTAGAGATTGTCTGGGGCGATGCCCCGCTGGTGGGAGAGTCCTGGTTAGGGGGAAACCCCACTAGCCGACGGTAGGTCGGTGCCGGATTTCGCCATCCAGCGGGGGAAGATCACCGCCATCTCCCGAGAAGAAACAAGCACTATACTAACGGGACTAATGACCAAAGCAGTTGACGCGCCGGAAAACACAAAAAAATCAATCAATCAATCAATCCAACAATCTGTCTTTACATATCAAAATTGAGATATTCCCAGATATCTGAAGGGAAATTATTCATGACAAAAATAATGTTGGAAAATCATTAATAATGATCAAATAATGTTGCTAATCATTCATGATAAAAAGTAATGTTGGAAATACAATCTAGAATAAGGATGAAGTCCAACATGTAGCTAAGAAAACGCAATGAATGAGACAAGTGCAATATTTCGATGGATACAGAAATGACCGGAAACGTTGTTATTATTATTATTATTATTATATTATTATTATTATTATTATTATTGATGGCTTACATTCTAAATTTCCTAAAATTAAACTGAAAACTAATTCGGGTGAGGAAATCTTGTCCAGACACCTCTAAAATCAATCTCTTTCGGCAAATTTGGTTAGGAATGCCTGGTACGGATATCTATTTTTTAATCTGGTTCTATGAGAAGTTTCCCGGAGTCTGAAATTGTCTAGGTGTGAAATTTGAGGTATAGAGTGATAGAGCTGGATTGAGAGATATGTCATATGGTGTTGTATAGAGTCAATTTAAAATTCTTTGCCGAGTTGTGAGTTTGAGACAAACCAAGGAGCATTGGTGATAGTTCTAAGAAACTGATTTTGGACTATTTGGAGCTTGTTTAGGTTTGTTCTTGCAGCGGAGATCCAAACTAGACAGGCGTAAAGGAGGAGTGGACTAATGATACTTTTATAGACGAATATGGCGGTTGGGGGAGGGGAAACGTTGAGACGAACGACATCCGCGTCGACCGGCGGCCGCCATCTTTTTGCTCGCGCAACCGACCGGTGGCAGTGGGCTGAAGGGGCGCGAAGCGTCCGCCGCGGGCAGCGAGGCGAGAAAAGGGGCGGGCGATAAGGCTGGCGGAGAGGGGGCCCAGGAGTCGGGCAGCGCTAATTCCTCCTCGCGTGCCGAGCGAAGGGCCCCAGGGAGCGCCGTTGGCCGGTTCCCACGCCCGCGGCCCATTGACCGAAATTCTACCTCCGCCATTAAGGGCCGGCGGATGAGCAGCGCTCTCCACGGCGATGAGAAAACCCTTCTGGCAGAATGGCTTAGAAATACGTACATGAAGTGTTAGTCCTACTTCTGAAATTAAATGCTGTTAATAATAATAATAACAATAATAATAATAATAATAATAATAACTGCAACAACAACATTTGGAAGTTGCATGAAATCTCCCATTTCCCCATGGTTATATCCGTTGAAGGAGTCGTCATCAGGAACTTTAAAAGAAATGTGGAGAATTTAGATATCAAAAATATGTTTGATGAAGCCCAAAAAGCCTATTCAAACTTGTCAACCTTCTTCAAAAATGTCATATTGTCAGGAAATTCCTAAATGCGTGACATTCATGTAGGTCAGGATGAATTTCCTTCCTGCGCAGTCCGAGCCTAGTCATATAACATCAATTGGACGGGTGATAGATTTCCCTGCTAAAGCAGAGAAAATGTGAATGGTATTAATAATAATAATAATAATAATAATAATAATAATAATAATAATAATAATAATTAAAATTAATAAATCCAGGAAGGAAATCAGTCATCTAGCAGCGTACTTCGCAGGGAAAGGAAAAGTACCTAAGAAAGTGAAAAATGGGATACGATCAATCGCTAAAAGAATGAAGTTGCGAATGAACCTTAAGGATCTGGATAAGAGACTGAAAGATGAAGAGGAACGTCTGAAACAGAGAATAGCTGCACTCGGCGCAAGAATTAGGCGTTATGATGAAGCAGCAAAGAGACGCCATCAACAGTCAGCGTTTGCTTTCGACCAGAAGAAATTTTATAGACTACTGCAGAATGACAATGAAGACCATCAAGGGCAATTTCCGAGTAGCAAATCCCTGGTTCAGTATTGGACTGATATCTGGGCTAAACCAAAGCAACACGATGAAGGAGCTTACTGGCTGCAGAAGGAAATGGACCCCCTTTAAATTTCCCTTGCTGATAAAAAAAAGAATTGGAAGTCACCAGGTCCAGATGGTATCCAAAATGTATGGTGGAAATATTTCACTGCCACGCACCCATGCTTGACTCGGCTGTTCAATGAAGTTTTGCTAGATCCAACTATATTCCCAAAGTACCTGTTGACAGGCAGAACGTATATGGTGCCCAAAGCTGGTGATAGATCCCAGCCAAAAAATTATCGACCGATCACTTGCCTGCCAACACTATATAAAATTATGACTTCTATAATCTCTTCGAGAATGTACAGTCATTTAGTCGACCAGCACATTTTGGCTCCTGAACAGAATGGGTGTCGCAAGGGTAGTCTGGGATGCAAGGAATTATTATTGATTGACAGTGTAATTACGCAGCAAGTACGGAAGAACCAGCGCAATCTTTCTGTAGGCTGGATAGATTACAAAAAAGCCTTTGATTCGGTACCTCACTCATGGCTATTAACTCGAATTGTATAAAATCGATAGAAGACTGATTGTTTTCTTGAAGAACTGCATGTCAGAATGGAAAACTCATTTGCAGATTAAGAAGGGAACCTGCTGTTACGTGACGGAAGATATTGCAATTCGTCGTGGAATCTTTCAAGGGGACAGCCTAAGCCCGCTATGGTTTTGCATAGCACTCACCCCTATGAGCAGAATGCTCAGACAATCAGGATATGGGTACTTATTGAAGAAAAACCCTGATGTTCGTATCTCTCACCAGCTCTACATGGATGATCTCAAACTATATGCTTCTAATAGAGATCACTTACAAAACGAGCTCGAACTTGTCAAGAGTTTCAGCGATGCAGTTTGTTTAGAGTTTGGGATTGAAAATGCGCTACCCTTCATGTTGTCCAGGAAAGTCAAAATGAAGAACAAAATATGCAAATATCTGGTGACACAATTATTAAAAATATCAGCACTGAAGACTCTACAAATATTTGGGAATGCTGCAATTGCTGGAATTTTGATTCAGACGTTAGGAACAAAATTGTACAGAACGTGCTATCGAGTAAATAAAATCTGCAAAACGTGGATCAATTCAAGAAGCAAAATATCTGCTATTAATACTTGGCTATTCCATAGCAACTTACACATTTGGTGTAATAAAATGGACAGAAACATCCTTGCAGACTTTCGACAGGAAAATAAGAACTACACTTACAAGGCATCGACTGCACCACCCTCAGAGTTCAGTGCACAGGCTGTACTTACCTCGTGCTAGTGCAGGAAGAGGACTCCTTAACTTGGAGACACTGTGCCGACAGCAAGAAGAAAAGCTGAGTCGGTACTTTCTATCAACTCGTCTGTTCACAAAGCTATCTGTGATCAAGATAGAAAGATGACCCCATTATGTCTGGCACAACCAAGTAAAGAGTTTGATTACCTGAAGCATCAAGACCGCGTGAATATCTGGCAAAGAAAGGAACTTCATGGTAGATTTTTTGCAACTTTAACTTCGGAGAACATTGATAAGAAAACCTCAGTGGAGTGGCTTCGAACCGGGGGCCTCTTCGGTGAGACGGAAGGATTTATTTTCTCCATTCAAGACCAAGTTGTCAAAACCAGAGCTTATAAAAATTCATCATGGGTCAGCAAATTGATAGCCGATGTCGCCTATGTAAATCCACCAACGAGTCAATCCAGCATATTTGCTGTGGATGCCCCGCACTAGCACAAACAGAATACCTTAAGAGACACAACTGCGTCGCCAAAGTAATCCACCAAGCCCTTGCCAAAAGATACGACCTCGTAGAGAGTGAACAACCATATTATAAGTGCAAACCTGAGCAAGTAATCAGCAATGATCGAGCTCGAATTCTGTGGGATAGTGTAATCTTCACTGACCGAACAGTGGAAGCAAATAGACCGGATATTGTTCTCTTTAATAAAATATCTAGAACATCATGCATCATTGATGTTGCGGTTCCTACAGATGACCGGCTTGTAACAACTGTTGCTGAGAAAAAAAGGAAATACCAACCCCTGACTGTTGAATTGAAGGACATGTATGGATTGCGCGCTGTGGAAGTGCTTCCAGTAGTGGTCTCAGCGAATGGATTGGTCACCAAGGAATGGCAAGAGATCGCGAAGAAGTTGGAATTGACTGAAAAGCATATACGGACCATTCAAAAAGCCGCATTATTGGGAACAGCAAATATAGTCCGTAAATTCTCAAGTCTGACTTGACTGATATAAAAATCAAAATATATTCTTGTTCCACTTTACGTGCGAACCATTGTTGCCTTGGGTGATTTTGAGAACCCCGGCATCAGTGTATATCTACAGAAATTGGGAAATAATAATAATAATAATAATAATAATAATAATAATAATAATATATACAACTTTTGCCTAGTTGACAATTTCCTGGAAATAAATCTAAAGACATAATCCCAGAGGTACCTACGCAGGATTATAGTGATCCCCTGTCTATTGAACTTTGTATGCGAGACTGGCCTAGACCCTAGACCTTATGGTCTAGGGTGCTTAGCAATTTTTTCAGATATTTAATTGACGTCCCAACTGCCACAATTACAATTGAAATAACTATAATTCTCCGTTTCCAGTCTCTTTTCCTCTCTTTTTTAGAGTCAAGCAATTTATTTCTTTCTTCAATATCTTGCCGATTCTTCTGTATTTATTTGTAAAAAAATCCGATCATATATGAGACGAACAGCTCCTACATTGCATTGCGATGTCCCTAGAGAGAGAAAGAGAGAGAGCGAAAGAGAGAGAGAGAAAGAGAGAGAGCGAAAGAGAGAGAGAGAAAGAGAGAGAGCGAAAGAGAGAGAGAAAGAGAGACAGAAACAGAGAGAGAAAGAGAGAGAGAAAGAAAGAGAGAGAGAAAGAAAGAGAAAGAGAAAGAAAGAAAGAAAGAGAGAGAAAAGAGAGAGAAAGAAAGAGAGAGAGAAAGAAAGAGAGAGAGAAAGAAAGAGAGAGAAAGAAAGAGAGAGAGAAAGAGAGAGAAAGAAAGAGAGAGAAAGAGAGAGAGAAAGAAAGAGAGAGAGAAAGAGAGAGAAAGAAAGAGAGAGAGAAAGAAAGAGAGAGAGAAAGAGGAGAGAGAAAAAGAGAGAGAGAGAGAGAGAGAGAGAGAGAGGAATACTTAATGATAAACGTGTACCTGAAAGCATCCAACTACGAAGAAAGGCTTAACCAATCAACAAGCATAATTTTTATTTATTTATTTATTTTACGTCAAAAAAACAGTTAAAACTGCGTATGACGTGCTATGGGGAAAAAGTGAATTGTGTGCACATTTTCAATATTCTGTGATCCCTACATTGAGAAGACACTCAACAAATTTTAAAAACACCCCTCAACGGGGAGATTTAAACGCACATACACATTTCAAACCAACTAGAAAAGGAAATATTTAGCTGCTTTATTCACGGACGATTACCTTAATGTTAGACGTGAAACAGGGAAGGCACTGCACTTTCTTGACCAGAAAACTACAAAATCTAGGATTGAACACTCACATAATTGTCGCCACAGATCCTTAGTAGAGAGGAAGAAGAATATGATGATGATGATGATGATGAATCCAGAAGTATAAAAAATAGGAAGGCTGGAATATCCAAAAACAAAAGATCTCCAAAATATAACGGAATCGACCGGGCAGTTTCTGATTACTATACCTACCGAAATATTTCTTTTTCAGCCTCAAGATCTTAAGACATAGTCGCGAGAAAAGCAATAACAATAGAAAAACAACACTGGGAGCAATCTGTTCCGCAGTAATGACAGTAAACACGACAAATTGCGCTTCCGAAAAGAAGCCCTTCAACGCCATAATGTCATATGTTGTGAGTGTGTGCAAGCCATATGAGTGGAGCAGGAGTTTGGGGATTGAGAAAAGCAGACGATATATAGCAAACGCAAACATTTTTCATAAAACGCGTTCTCGAAACTTGCTGAAACCGCGCCAGCATGTCTTCTCAGGCTGAACAAGCCAGCGCTTCTTCTCAGCTGGATTTTCAGGAACCGCACAAGCTCTTCTCAGGCTCACATTTGTAAAATTGATGTACGAAATTACGTATAAAGCAACCATCATCATATTGAAAAAACTACTCAATATGAACTCTAATAGCTCTACGATAATTATGCACGAGAAACGTAAGGAATTGGTTGGTAATCAAAATTCGCTAAACGAGAAATACGACTGGGTGACTCAGTTGCAATCACTGAATAAACATGGCTTCGACCACTTGTGGGATTCCCAAGACCTGGACACAAAACGACTGGCAATTTCTGTGATAGATGGAGCTATCAAGAGGGCAATTCTCGACAATGATGTTAATAGGGTTCTTCGTTGCACATACAACACCGTGTATAAGCACATGAAAAATTCGGAAATCAATTTGAGCGTTATCTGTCGCTTAACTTGTCACTGTCTTTTACTAAAATCGTCACAGACCTTATTGGAACATAAAATAACTCAACAGTTTCTTCCAACAAAATAAATTATCACATTAAGGCAATAGAGATTTGTTCACTTTGTAATTCAATCAAATACGAAGCACTAAATCATATAGTTACTAAACGCTCTCTGTACAACCATTCAAGACAAACTTATCTGAAAAGTGACAGCCTATTGGATATACTTTAAAATGAACACATTCTCCAAAATTGTATTACTACCTTCCAGACGCTCTCAAAATTGGTTATTTTGCAATGGGAGATTAAATTCCAAATTTGGTTTTACCTAAACGAAGAGTATTGTCATTTGACTCATACTTAAGATGTTACTGTTTTTCAGGTGTAGCAACAAAGTATTATCACTCAGTTAATTTATGATTGAGAGGACACAATATTATCAACTACTATACTACGTACATTATGTAATTTTGTTTAATATGTTTTCAATGTAAAACAATTATGTTTTTAAAATTCTGTGATATATTTGATATGTATTATATTATAGTTATGCGAACACTATATTTATTAGTTTATAATTTGATTTACAGTTTTGAGCTATAGTCAATTCGGAATACATGGGGTTATAAAACGATTGTCCATTGTCCAAACGATTGTCCATCCAAAAAAGTCCATTGAATAATTGAACGTTGAAGCAAGTTCAATTTTATTTAATTTTAAACAATAAATAAATACTAAATAAACCACTCCGACTTCTGCCCGACTCTGGAATTTGCTGGCTTTGTCTCCCCCACTGTGAATATTATTATTATTATTATTATTATTATTATTATTATTATTATTATTATTATTATTATCCGAATTTTGCCCTCGCTACCATATGTGCAGGAATATTCACCTGATCATTGCTGCTCTAGGTTCGGTCGATCTCGTAGACAAAACACGAACGAATGTTTCTCTCTAGATATTTCAATCAATTATGTCTCAATTACCTGTACATCAGAGTTCTCTCACTATTTACCAGCTGTCCAGTATTTCTGCTTTTTGCATTTGATCTACGCTTATTCTTCTTATTCTTACTTATCTTTGGTTTGAACAAACAATACCGTGCGATCTCCGTAACCACCCAGGGCTGAGAATATTCACGTTTTCCCAAATTTCGAGGCGAAAACAACGGGTATTCATTAATATTCGACAGATAAGTGTCCACTGTTGTGTCTCGTAGTGTAATTAAGATTGAATTCCTCAAACGTAAAATATTGAATATGAAAGATGAAAGTGAATATAAACACAGTTGGTGTTGAAGGAAACATCATGGATAAGAGCCCAAAATTTATTGCTTATTTATCCTTCAAAATAGATTTTATTACATGAGAGCTTTTCTTTCAACATTCATGTAGTATATGACTTAGTGTAGGAATCACGGAATTTTAAAATGTGCACAGAATTCACTTCTCTCCATATCACGTCATACGCAGTTTCAACTGTTTTTTTTTTGACGTAAAATAAAGGAATAAATGTAGGTCAAACTCATGTCTTGGACCATTCTAAGCGAGCACGTTAAGAGTGCTCGTCTTCATTCCAACCAAATGACGATGACTTAAAATGAAAAATTCTGTATTAATATTACCCCAATTTGAAATATATCTAAATCACTACAGAACGAAATGAGTTACATTACGCTAGTACGTTACGTTATTATCTCTGGTATAGTGAGATGTAAAACTTTCCAAAATTTTGAGAATTTCTTATGACAAGAAGATAATATTCATATAGCACTCCAGATGTTTTTGCAACACCTAACAGATGATCATAAGGTTCGATTGAATGGTCCAAAAGTACAGCTGATCTGACAAATAAAAAATATAACAAACAGAAACAGTATAACAATTTATTTCAGCGTATCGTCTGAAACGTTCACAGGTGAGACCTGAACAAGTTGCAACAATCCTGAAAAATGGCACCAGCGAGTTATCGATTTCCACGTCAGACACGCCTTCGCCGAGCAAATCCCCGCAGATAAAGAGAGAAAATCGCCACGGAGGGTCGGAATTTTATTGTTTCTAGCGGAGCGTGAAAGAAACATTAGCGAGAGCAGACACGAAGCCGTTCTCCCATTCTTCGCGATCGTCACTTTCCCATGAAAGAAACCTTCCCCTTTTTACGCACAATGGAAGCACGCTTGATATATGACAAGCTCCGGCGCGTTCACATAAGACTCGCAGACGGTTTCTTTCCTACTCGACTTTTTTTCCCCTTTTCTCCTTCTCTTGCTCCTCTATCGGCTCTTCCTCTGTTCTCTCACTCCGTCGGAAGTGTGCCGAGACGGCGGGTGAAGGCAAGCTGTCGTTTAATATCGGGAATTTGTTTCGTGAAGTTGGCGAGTTGCGTCGGAACAAGGCCTTCGCCAGTGTTGAGCTCGCTCGCTTTGAGAACGCGGTATTCACAAGTCCATCCCGGAAACCGCCCTCGGCGCATCGCAGCCAATGATAACTTGTCGAACAACCTCCAATTCCCTTACTTGTCTTGTTTTGCCCGGTGAGAGAACGGGAATGTACAGTAGACTTTTATTGTCAAGAAATTCAAAAATTTGGTTAACTTTTATTTTCCCATTTGAAATTACTTACAAATAGGGTTTTAAAAATTTACTAAAGAAATTGAGAAATTTTAACTTTAAGATATCTGTTACCAAACTAAGACCATGGCTTTGTAGGTTCAAACTTTCGGGTAAAATATTTCCAATAATAAAGGTTTAAAAACAAGTTTGCACCTTATTACTTGGGCTGCAGTGTTTATAAAAGAAAAGGGTCTTGAGGTCAAACTTTGATTTTAGAGAATGGTGGAAAAATAAGAAAACATTAAAAATAAAACCAAAGAGAACCGGTTAAAAAGTTATAAAACCCTTGCGTTTCCCAAAATTAACCCCTGGATGCGAAAATTGGGGTTAAAAGATCAACTAAAAAGGAAAAATTAAACTAGCGAAAAAGTTCCCCAAGTGTTCAAATACGTTTATTGATCATAAGAAAAAAACTTATTTTTAACTCCCAAAAAAAGTCGAAAAAGAATTTGGGCCCATATTATAAGAATGAATGAAACCAGACTCAAACGAATAATAAAATTTTAGATCAAAAAAGAAGAGAGGGAAAATCAAAAACTAATTGAAAATCTCAATTGAAGAAGAGGGAAACCGGGTAAGGCCAATCCTTTTTTAAGGAAGTTTAATGTCCAGAATGTCAATAAGTAGTAGTATACGAAAATGTTTCTATTCGATTTTATTTAGTGTTGTATCCATTTATTTGAACATATATTTGTATTTGTAACTTTGCTAGAAACTGATTAAACAGTGTTGGAAAGCGAAAAAGTGATGAAATGATGCTGTATCATAAAATTTTCCCTAATACTTTTTAATGTGCCATAAAGCCCCTTTTAAAAAAGTTTTAGAATTTTGATTTCTCATCTATCTTTTCTTTGTATTTTTGAAGGGAAAGGGAAAAACCACACCATAACATGGTTTTTGTCTTTTCAGTTACCATTTTCTTTCCTAGAGACTTACTATTTGACTTATCCTTTGCTAAATTTACAGCGCTGTTTAATAAAGGATAATCTAACAAAAGTACATTTACACTTACAATAATAAATTAAATATTTTTAGAGCATTAAATATTTTAATACACATTACTCCATTTGCCTACCATTTCTACTGAATAAAAGATAATATTGCAGGATAAACTTTATTTAGACATATAAGTGTGTCTGATTTAAATTTATTCTCTCTAGTTTATAAATGTTAGATGGAGATGTACTTCATTATTATTTAAAATCTAAAAAATGACCCAGAAATACTAAGTCGTAAACGCTGTATGTGCAGGCGTAGATGACTCCCTTCTAAAAAAAATTTTCAATTCAGGCATTATCAAATAAAATTGAAGCATCATTTTGGGTAGGAACAAAGTATTACATACGTTATACATTAATTGTATGCCTGTATTTTCTGCGAGAGCGCGTTAGCACAAATTTAATATTTTGCATTCACGTTTTATTTGAAGCCCTTGGCCATATCCTAATTTAAAAGGGAAAGCCAGAGGCATTTTTAGGGCAAAAGACATCTTCGAACGGGCGTCCAATTTGGGAACCACTGGCGCCGGTGGGAGCAGGTTCCACGACATACTTCTTCCCCCCCTTTCTCAGTGGCGGGGAAATAAGGCTGGTTTCCCCGAAAGTATTCCCAAACTTTCATTCAGTTGGTCAAAGCCCCTTCTCACTATTTTATGATTCAATGTCTGTGTGCTGCATCAACGAGGTCCAAAAGTTAGAACGAAATATATCTCCGTCCAGAACGGACATGAGTCCCTCGCGACGTAAAATGTCAAGCCCTTATGCAGCTCAATTCTTATTCTTAGACAATTTTACGTTAGCCCTAATATCCGTGTAGCGGGAGAGGTGTCTGCATCAACTGACAGGGAGGCCCCTGGAGGGGGGGTTCAGGTTTGTTCCCCTTGGGGCAGGATTTTGGGACTTGCTTTTCAATAGACCGAATTCAGTCGCTGTCTGGGGGAGAATTTTGGCCGGCTGCCTGATCGGGCTTCCGGGCCCCCGATCACCGGCAAATGCTGGAACAGTACTTTCCAAACGGGCCACGGGCCGCGCGGGATCTTTCCTTCCTGTTCCGTCCATCCTCACCCACATACAAAAACCCCTTACATGACTTTCACCCACATGCCGGGGGACCGGTCGGGGGTTTTAAACTTTCCGGGTGGGGGGATGCTCACTTTCGGAGATACCGTGACGTAAAATGAAAACACAGACGATTTTTTGATTTATATTTCAAAAATTTTGGGGATATTTACTTTTTCAAAAACTACAA
>CAXIVR010000012.1:44505417-44668581 GCA_964035755.1 Teleogryllus oceanicus | reverse complement strand
GGAAACGCCGCTCCTCGGCGTAGTTGATCGGACACGCTCGTGGTCCCAGAAGACGAACTGCGGCTGCTCCGTGCTGTGGCGCAGCAGGCACGTCAGGCGCAGCCGCGACCCGCGCTTCACGAACAGGTCGGGCGCGCCCAGCAGCTCAGCGCGCGCCTCTGTGGACACACGAGGTAACAAGGAGTCAGGGCCTTGCTTGAGTTGCTTTCCTGTGAACGGAGGTTGAGTTAAAGGCACTGATCGGGCGCGTCCATCTCAGATACACACGAATGAACAAGGAGTCACAGCGTGGCTCGAGTTGCCTTTCTTTGAATGGAGGTTGAGTTAGAGGCACTGATCAGGGCGAGCCAATCTGAGGCACAAGAGGACAAGAGGTAGCGTCTGACTTCAGTTACCTTCCTGTGAATGGAGGTTGAGTTAGAGGCACTGATCGGGCGCGACCATCTGAGGACACTCGAGGGAACAAGGAGTCAGAGAGTGGCTTATGTTACCTTCCTGTGAAGGGAGGTTGTGTTGGAGGCACTGATCGAGCGCGACCATCTGAGGACACTCGAGGGAACAAGGAGTCAGAGAGTGGATTAAGTTACCTTCCTGTGAAGGGAGGTTGAGTTAGAGGCACTTATCGAGGCCGCCCATCTGAGGGAACAAGGAGTCAGGGCGTGGCTCGAGTTGCCTTCCTGTGAATGTAGATTGAGTTAGAGGCACTGGTTGATTGCCTTCCTTGAATGAGTTGAGTAGAGCTGATTGGCGGCCCATGGGAACACGAGGGAACAAGAGTCAGAGCGTGCTCGAGTTGCCTTCTGTGAATGGGGTGAGTTAGAGGCCTGATCGGCCGCCCATCGAGCACTAGAGGGAACAAGGAGTAAGGGCGTGGCTCGAGTTGGCTTCCTGTAATAGAGATTGAGTTAGAGACACTGATCGGGCGAGCCCATCTGAGACACACGGAGGGAACACGGAGTTAGGGCGTGGCTTTCGAGTTGGCTTCCTGTGAATGGAGGTTGAGTTAGAGGCACTGATCGGGCGCGTCCATCTGAGTACACACGACGGAACAAGGAGTCAGGACATTCGAGTTGCCTTCCTGTGAATGGGTTGAGTAAGGCACTATCGCGCGTCCATCTGATACCACGACGGAACAAGGTAGGACATGCTGATTCCTTCCTATGATGAGTTCACCTATACGCAGTGGATGGGCGCGCTCAAGATGTACGGATGGACAGCTGTTTTGTCGTCAATTAATTTTTAGATATCAAGGACCTATAAAACATGGATTCTGTCTGCACACTGTTAGTTTTTCTCACATTTAGCAACTGGATTTATCCACATTGTCGTTACCAGGGCCAAGCAATAAGAGTTTTCTGCCGAAAATTCTCCACTTTCGACGCACGATTACATAACTTTCTTCTTACAAGTAACTACAAAACGTAATACTTGCAAAGTAAGTGCGAGAAAGTAAAATGCATCTCTGTAGTGTAATATATTTCTATTGGCATTACAATCGATGGTCATTGTTTGTATATTAAAAAAGCATCTGCTGTTACTATATCATTATTTTTATTCCGTTGTTTTGTTCTCTTTACAATACAATTTTAAGTTTTAGAAGCAGCTTTACACCTATTTTCACATCACATAGAAAAACATCCCAATTTGTTTTCGTCTACTGACGCATTGTGTCACAATATTTTCTATTATCAGCCATTGTACACGGTTGTGTCTTTGAACTGTTTTCTATCAGCGAGGTTATCGCCCAGAACCTTGGCTATTTCAGATTCAACTTTTCGACCAATCATCCCCAGTTACATGCCTCTTTCCTTGTCCTAGTTCGACAGTATTAAACGCGAGCAAAATGCGTTATCACCCAGTTTGCTCCTGATCCCGATACACATCGTGCGAATCGTATTTTCATTAGTTAGCATTAGGCAATTCCATGGAGCGCCGTTATAAATTGCATATTCTGCAATTTGTTTATTAATTCGATCGGGGACAAATTCAGAAATCCAACCATTCACATCGAATGTGGAAAGTCGACAGGTCTCAGAATGGAGGCTGAGCGTAATGCTACAGGACACTGGATCATCACGGTGAGGCTATAATTTATTTTCTTAACACAAAATTGAGACTTTTACATGTCTTTTGACATATTCCGGAGACCGGTCGGGAGCATAGAGCTTGTCCTGGCTGGGGCGGTGCCACGCTGGTGGGAGAGTCCTGTGGAAACCCCACTAGCCGACGGTAGGTCAGCGCGGATCTCGCCATTCAGTGAGGAAAGACCACCGCCATCTCCCGAGAAAATATGCACTACACTAACGGGACTAATGAGCCAAAGCAGTTGACGCGCCCGGAAACACGAAAAACCGAACCAAACATCCATGTCTTTAGGAAATCTTCTTGCTTTAAAACAATTTTTAGGCAATTTTCAGATATAATGCATTGTTCATTATTATCGAATGATTAATTTTATGTTTTAATGTGATTAATTATTATTATCGAATGTGATTAATCCATTCGTTTATTGATTGATTGTTAGTGATTCGGTGCATCAACTGCTAAGGTCATTAGTCCCGTAAGTGCAGTGCATTCTTGCATATGAAAGTGGCGGTGGTCTTCCCACTGAATGGCGAGATCCGGCGCCGACCTACTGTTGGTTAGCGGGTTTTCCCTGCCAGGTATCTGCCACAGCGGGGCCGCCCCAGCCGGACAAGTTTTGTTCTAAGTTCCTGACCTGTCTCCGGCATGTGGTGGTGTATGTTAGTGTAAGGGTGTGTGTAAGGAGAGGATATACAAGAGGAAGGACAGATCTCGCGCGGTCCGGGGTCCGTTTTAGGGTGCTGCTTCGGCATTCGCCTGGTGTTGATCGCAGAAACCACGCGAAACTACCGATCAGAGCAGCCGGCCGCTGAATACACCTCCATACAGTGACCTGACTTCGACCTAGCTGACAAGGCAGTATCGAAAATTCTCCACCGCCGGTTCTCGAACCTAGGACCTCCTCGTCAGAGGCACAGCGGTGGCATCGTGGATGCCTCAAATCATCTCTCCTGGTCATTTAATCACAGATATATTCATTATCGTAGCACTAAAATGTACAATCTGCAATCGAACTCGCGTTACTTTACGATGGTAGGTTTTTTCGCGACAAAACCTTTCTATAGAGTTTTATTTATATCAAAATGTTATAAATGCAGAGATAGTACATTTCTGAGTGCTATATCAAAGGGTCATGTCCAACATTTCCGTTAAAATACATTGTTTTGTTTAGCATCATAAAAAAAATTATTTAGATTCTATCAATCGATCATAAAATCACATGTTTATTACACAATTCTTTACATTATATCTCTTTTTTCTGTACGTTCCAGCTGATGTATTTTTCGTTCATATTTGTCGTCACAAGCGCTTTACCCATTAAGACAATGATAACGTGTGTATAATAACTCAGTCCTTTCATGTCACCATATCTGGGCAAAGCAGACAAGTAACTCAGTATAAATGTGTTGTACTTTTCATAACATGACATTGTCTAGCCTTGGGTAACCCTCAGGGACGGATTAAGGAAGTATTTTAAGAAGGTAGTCAAATCTGTTGGAAAATATTATTCAAAGTAAAATGACAATTTTTTGGTATGTGAATTTCATCTGAAATACTTCCCATTGATCTGAATATTCCTTTATGAATGTTCTTTTGAAATGTACGCGGTAATTGTTTTGAATTAACTGACTAAAAAATTGCATATTTAATGGTGGGGACATGGTCGATATATGCTTATGGCTTGTGGTTATATGCTTTCAAAACGAACGTCTTTACCTCAACGCGTCTGTCTGAAACTACATTTTACAGATGTTTCTTTGAATCATATGAGTGCATAATTCATTTGTATTCGTGAGCATAAAAGCTTTCCAAAACTACACCTTTACTTTATAAACAATCGATACGCGAACAGTGGTATTTTATTTTGCCATTTCTTGATGACAAAGAAATCTGATAATTTTGCAAGAATTTTGCCATTTCTTGATGACAAAGATTAGGATTTGTGTATGTGTATCCCATTAAAATGTGTAACTAGTGTGTGAATTGTAAATACTGTATTTTTGTAACTGTGGTCATAATGATCTAGCTGTTTATAAGGCGACCTTAAATAAATAATAATAAAAAAAAGAAATCGTCTCCTATATTATCTCAGTAGTACATACACTTTTGACGGCTCTCACGCGCAGCCAATCATTATAAATGAGGTCTCTAAAGAAAGCGAATTTCACGGAAACCTGACGAATTGCAGTTTGATTTTGAAAATATGAGGATTGGTTTAAAATGCATCTAAATATTCATGTTAAATACAACCCACAACACTGGTCAGATATATTGTTAAATAACTCCTAAATAAAGCGTTCTAGAGACTTAAAAATTAAAATTTAAGGCCGAAGCCTCCAAGAAACGGTTTTCATACCGTAACCTACCTAATAAGATATTTCGTGAACATTATACAACATTTTTGCTGGTCCGGGGAATCTCCATTTTACCCTTCTTGCTCAGTGACATCCAAAATCTCCAACTGAATATGAAATTAAACTAATTATTTGATATAATGCGAGATTGATTAATAAGAGTGCACCTTCCCGCTCGGTAATAAAGTTAAATAAGAATAGTTTGTATTGACAAGGATGTATTGTATTGTTGTCAATTACAAGGATACATATAGAACAAGTGACGGAGGATTAAAGGCTCTTGAAGAAAAAGATATATCTCAGGCTTAATGTAGAAATGGAGAAACAGGGAAGAGGATGATTACATGCGAGAGTTCCCGCACGGGTACGATAGTTATATTTTATTCCAGTAATAAGTAAATGCTTACTAATTATCATTTTTTTAGAATAACGAGACTTTTCATTAATGTATCTTATATTATTTTCGCTCACAAATAAAAATTTTAGATGTTAATTACACGAACGAACTGCATAAAAGTTAAATACGATACAAACTTAGAAAATATTTTGCTTTAAAATGTTTCATTAATGATGAATGATAATCTTGCAATGACGTATTCCAGCAAGAAAATGTGTTTATGCAATTTATTTATAACTAGGAATACGTCACATAAAAAGCTTTTACTCCATTCTTTCGCAGACCACTGTACTTTTCGCAAATGTAACATCAGGTGTATCAGGATTTGTGTATCCCATGAAAATGTGTAACTAGTATGTGAATATGTTTCATTCATATTACAAACAGATCTTTAAGATGCACTATTGTGATATTCAATAAATGTGACTTAGTGCCCTTACATCCAGGGTCCAGAATTTGTCTTTTATTAACATAATTTTTCAAGCGACTGTTATTCTCTTTGTATTGTCTAATTATTCTTATCAGAAATTAGCATTAGGTTCCAACACTTCTTTACAGCATACAGGATTTGTGTATGTGTATCCCATGAAAATGTGTAACTAGTATGTGAATATGTTTCATTCATATTACAAAGAGATCTTTAAGATGCACTATTGTGATATTCAATAAATGTGACTTAGTGCTCCTTACATCCAGGGTCCAAAATTTGTCTTTTATTAACATAATTTTTCAAGCGACTGTTATTCTGTTGTATTGTCTAATTATTCTTATCAGCAATTAGCATTAGGTTCCAACACTTCTTTTACAAATTTAATTAACTGCGTGAATTTGTAACATTCCGACTTCCCTAGATACATCGGCGTATACCACGCAGAGTCAAAATATGACAGACAGGCGAGTATGCATGTAAATTTGAAAACATCCATTACTCGTTACTGTCAACGTTGCTGTTTCCTGATGTATTACTAATGATACGACGTTTCCTATAGGATGTACACAAAGAGGACATTTCCTACATCACATGTATCGCAGAGAATTGAACATTATTCTTCTACAATTATACAGCAATCCACAATATTTGTGCACGACCACATTATTACTAATACCTGAAATTAAGAAAATAATTTTCAAGTTTTGAGGAATTTTGTGTAAATGTATTGAGGACTAATTTTCAAGTATGAAACGTAATACTGCAAAAATCCACAAAATATACGACTATACGAGAACTTTTAATGGACAGAATGAACTGGTGGTGGGACAACAGCACATACATTCTTGCATTATTTCTAACTGTCCGTTATATTATACATACACATGCGAAAGTGGTTTTAACCATAAAAATTTATTTTCGACACCTTACTCCAACCCAGGTCCTTGAAGTTAACTCACTCTTCCTCTTCACTAAAGAAATGATGCAGTTTTTGAGATTTTTTTAATTGGATAACTTTCTGACTCAAATTAAGCGAAATCTAGTCGGATACAAGGAGAAATTTTAAAGAAAAAGTTGGCGACATTTTAGAAAACGAGTGTTACAATTTTTTAATTGCATATATTTCGCTCAAAATTCTGAGAAAACTACTCATATTTTTGGAAAATTGAACATTACCTTATTTCAAGATCTGTAATTCAAGAACAGATTTCTTAAGGAAAACATCACATACTTTCTGGCAATATTTTTAAATTTTGAGTTTTCGAAATTTCAGTGTTCATCGAAAATGAGACCCGCGCCATTGTTTTAAGCGTCGCTTCTATTCATGGAAAAATTTGTAAACAAATCTGAAGCGAATTTTGAGAAAAAAATTGATATCGCAAAGGGTATAGCTGAATAAGGCGGTGAAAAGTGCCCCCAAAGCAAATCGATAATCGCAATGCTCATATGAAAAAAATACAAAATGACGTACATTCACAAAAAAATTCAGCCCCTCATATATTGCTGAGATACAACAAGAAACGTGTTTTGCAGGTTTCCTTTTTTCTCAGCTTCTATTGCGTGTATCAGGGTGAATACAATTGCAGAGGCGTGGAAACATAGTTGAATATGAAGGCATTTTTTGTCAATGAATTTGACGCCAAATTCATATAGAAAGAAAATAAATAAAATATTGAAATTAATTATCGACTTGATAACGTTGAGATCTGTCTCAATTGTTTCCTAAAGTGGTCTTATAATATTCTATAACATATGTTTTTTATGTTTTCAAACAATGTAAACGGTAGTGGAAAATTATTAAACCAATATTTTCAGTTTAAAATTTGAAACTCGCGTCGAGGAATTCCAAGATAATTATTTTATAGATCCTTGATAAAAAAAAAAGTATTTACGACTAAACGTCTGTGCAGGATTTTCGACACTAGCTTTCCAGCTAGGTCGAATTCAGCCCCTGTCTGGAGGAGAATTCTAGCTGCCAGCTGCTCTGATCGATAGTTTTCCGTGGTTTCTCCGATCAACACCAGGCGAATGCCGGAGGAGTACCTACCAAACGGGACACGGACCGCGCGCGATCTGTCCTACACTTCTCTTTGTCCTATCCTCTCCTTACACACACACACACACACACACACACACACACACACACACACACACATACACTCAACATGCATTCACTACACATATTCGAGACCAGTCGGAGCTTAGAGCTTGTCCTGACTGGGGCGGTGCTCTGTTGGTGGAGAGTCCTGGTTTGGGGAAACCCCTAGCTGAAGGTAGGTTGGCGCCGGATTCCGCCATCCAGCGGGAGATCATTGCCATCTCCGAGAAAATCACATTCACTACACTAACGGCACTAATGACCAAAGTAGTTGACGTGCCCGAAACACGAAAAATCAATCAATCAAAACTAAACGTCCCTGTCCGTCCGTGTGTGGACAAGTGAAGCGCCCAAACGTTCAGCCAATTTTCGCCAAAATTGATATTCCCTGATCCATTGATCTGAACGAACTCGAAAGAACGCTAGTGCAAATCCATGACATCACCGAGGAAGCATACGTCGCCGCGGCCCATAGATTCATAAAGGACGCAACCTTTCTTTTTTTGCCAGCCACACACTGGTATCGATGGGAAGGCAAGTACCGGGGATCGGTGTCTCGCTTGTGGTCCGTCTACTTGGCTTACAGCCCGTGCTATTTCCATTTTCCTCGCCAGTTGCCCTGGCAAGGCGGAATTTATCCAGTTACTGGGGTTACAAATAAAACTCCAACCGTTGGGTTTCTGGAGCTGCGGGAGGTGATAACTTAAAAATACTAATTAAAACTAATCTTAGTCTAACTAAAACTGTGCATGGCCTCTTTGGGCTATTTGTTTTAAATAATAAAAGTATATATAAGTAATGTTGTTCTTTTAGATTGTTCATTGTTCTTCTGTTTTTCTTCTATTTTATTCATTCACTCACTCAGTCATACTTATACTAATTCATACAACGTATTCGCTCGCACATTCATACCACACTGCATTTCACTAACACTATATACTCTGTACATTTTTATTCGCCACGGCGCCGACTTTGCTGAGACGTCCGTGGCGCCGCTTGGATCCGGGCGGCCCAGGCTCGGCGGGAGGCTTCTCGCGGTTTCCGGCATCCTACGCGGTTTCCGCATCAGGGAGCGGAAGTGCGGCAGAAGTGCGCGGAAGGTGAAGGCGACGTGCTTTAGGGCTTTTCAGCCCCATGCTACTATATCCGATTTATTTTGACGGCACCTCAAGGCCACGAGCTGGACGAAGAGGGAGACACTGTTATCCAATCGGAGCTTTGTTACAGTTTAAATTATTGGTTTGAAGCTACGATTGAATGCATCTCCTTCCACTTCGTGACCTTGTGGCGCCACGTTAAATAAATCTGAATATATGCCGCATAATCAGGCCAGCAAATATTCGATACTGTTGCATATGTGAGTCATGGTGGGTTGAAAAACCCTCCACACAACAATTCTATTGAAATGCAGTGATTTCTGACAGATCGTCATCTGAACGGGTTCGCCCAATAAGGATAAACGTGCTTCCGATTGGAAAACAGCGCCGCTATATTAAAATGAGAGTATTCAACGCTTATGTAAACTATCATGCCCAGCAAGATTAGAACCTGCGGTTCTTCGGGTTAAGACAGTTCAATACTCTCGCGATCTTGGTCGACCGAGCCAGAATATAGCGTAAGGATAAACATTATGGTACAAGATTAAAGTCTGCCACAGACCGACACGGAAGATCCGCAGCCTACGCAGATTGGCTGCAGCGGAAGTTTGGCGTCACGTGTTGCCTATGAGCACGTTCAGACCGTAGGCGAGCGTCGCGGCAACGGATTGGCAGCGTTTAATCGTCGGTGAAATTTGAACGCAGTCGAAGCGTTTCTTCCGCTGCAGCTCGATTTTCGTGGAAGTCCGCCCATGCTCGAATCTTCGCTTCCTCTGGGTCGAGCGACCTTGCCAACCGTCACCAAACGCCGAGTCATAATTGACGCTCCAGTGTGCACGGTTCCGCGAATTCGGCGGCCGCGTCTAGCTCGGAACTTTCCGTGCCGCACCTGCTTCCGAGCAATCGCGCCGTCTGCTCTGATCGGTAGTTTTCCGTGATTTCTCTGATCAACACCATGCGAATGCCGGAGCAGTACTCCTACCAAACGAGCCACGGACCGCGCGCAATATGTCCTTCCTCTTCCTTGTCCCTATCCTCTCCCTTACACACACACACACACACACACAACAACACCACTTACATGCCTACACTACCACATATTCCGGAAACCGGTCGGGAGCTTAGAGCTTGTCCTGCAGGGCGGTGCCCGCTGGTGGGAGAGTCCTGTTAGGGAAACCGCACTAGCCGACGGTAGGTCGGCGCGATCTCGCCATCCAGCGGGGAAGATCCGCCTTCTCCCGAGAAAAGCTTGCACTACACTAACGGACTAATGACCAAAGTAATTGAGGGCCCGGAAACACGAAAAATCAATCAATCAATCAAAGCAACCCCGCCGGTCTGAGGGAGTCTAAAACGGATGAAGTGTAATTTTAAGAGAAGATTTTGCTTGACATTACTTCATTTCGTTTTTTAAATATATTTTCGAAAAAACATTTCATTTTCTTTATTAATTTTGAGGACGATTTAATTTTGACATTTGGTTTTCATGTTCTTCAAAATTAGTTTAGAATCAACTTGGTTACGTTCGTATTAAAAAGCTGTTGGACACTTTTAACAATGTTCCAATATTATACTTATAAAACTTATACTTATAAAAGTTGCAAATTTGGAGAAACACGTTCTGACAACCAAATTCTTGTAATTTTAAGCATCCTGTAACAACTCAAAAAAGCCTTACAAGAGTAAAGCGCTTTAAATTTGAAATAGCCTACCAGCAAAACTGCTATTAGTTTAAAGTATATTCTACTCGCCTTGAACTGCTGAGCTTCAATTAGGTCGAATCACATTTGAAAAGGGTTTGAGTAGAGTGCCAAAGATGATTGATTTGAGAATGATCGATGATTTGATGGTGATTAATGAGAGTGCCAATGAAAAAAGTTAAAAGAAATGGATAATTTTAATGCATATAGTTTGTCAATCTTGTAAGTGCAGGTAGACACAGAGCACGGTGAGGCCTGGCGGCAGCCGAGAGTCAGTCAATTCAGATTTCGCTTCATCATCGAACGTCGGGGACTTTGTTGCTCACCCCAGAGGTCGTAAGGAATGAAATAATCCTTTGCTTTACTTCCGGGTAGTAAAAATTTTCGATCCTCCAAATGCCACATGGAGTTTTCATTGTTTTCAAATTAAACAAATAAAGAAAGAGAAAGGATTTTATGGTGTAATCGGTGATATTCAAAATCCTTTGTTTTGCCAGCCAAAGGGATTGACTAATGACCATCAATTACTTATGCAATTACGAGTATTCCACATGGGAATGTCTAATCAAGTTCATAAATTACTAGCTCTGTCATGTACGAATGAATTTCTAAAATCTAGAATCTTTTTAAAGACACCAACGCTTGTACGGAAGGTCTGAATTACTTCTACAGGTTTCTTCCATGTTTCAGTTCTCTTTCCGACCAGGAATTCAAAAAGCAGTTTTTTAGTTATTTAACTAACACTTTTATTAACTATTATTTATACAAAATTTATTGATGTATAGGTAGTCGATTTCACCTGAATCCATATAGATAACTATTTGATATTCGTAAATTTAGTGCGACATGCATGCTTTGGGAGAAACTGAAAACATTCCACAACATCTATATTTCTGTGAATTGTATATTTATTTTATAAAAAAACATTATAAAACTACCTTCATGGGTTTTAGAGATAAGACATTTCTGAAGAAAATTCCAAGTAATTTTATTAATGTTATGTTTGTATAATTGTTTGAATAGTTTGTCCTATATTTAATTTATAATTGCAGGCAACAACTATTTTATATTTAGGTTAAGTTGTAACGAAAATAAATTTTATGCTGTGACAAGAAGGTTCTGGCAGCCCCGTGTACATTTGTAGTGGTCTTCCAACGGCAACCTCCTTCGGACTACGAGCTCATCCTGGGGAGGGCTACTGCTGCACACGAATGGTCGCGGTGGCCGGGAAGCCATGAAAGTGTGCGAGCGGAGGGCGGCCATTTGATGGTGATCGACACCCAACAGGAGAGCAACGTCATACGAGAACTTTTTGCTCGAGCCCAAGATCACAACGCATACAACAACCAGTGGCTGGCTGTTGGCTTCCACGACCGCTACGTTGCAAAACGCTACGAAACCGTCACAGGTGATACTTGTTTGTGGGCAAAAAACTTATAAATAGAGAAAATAATGTAGTTGTTCTATAATGTGATGACTAGAGAACGTATGAATTACATGTAATTACATGTTCCATGTAATTACATGTTTTTACAGTAACTAGGTACCGCAGTCAATTATTTTACAGTTTTACAAAATTTTCTGAATGAATTAGAACCTTTTTTTATTTTACATATTTTTACATATTTTGTATAATTACACTTTTTTACATATTTTACCTATTACGACACATTTCTTAATATTTCACTTTATTTTAATATATTTATACGCCGTAAAAGAACATTTCAAATGCGAGTTTGCAACTTATGTTACGAAATCATCTTTCTACAAATTGAATGCAATGCTGCAGCGCTTCTATTCCCCCCATATATCTGCTAACTTCAACCACGTACTTGCTTATGTGTCAAACAGCCAATTCGCTACTCGATCAAAAACTAACAAAATTAACAAATATACTTTACAGAAAATTTTCTACGCGTTGTTCAATTTGGAGGGTATTTAGAGCCTTTAATCCCGTCCCCTGGGATCCATCACTTGCTCCCCCGTACTACTATTTACTTGTACACCAGCTCCCCGTAGGCATTGTAATATATACTGTGAACATATTTTATATTTCGCATGAAATTCTTATGTAGTGAAGTCTAGTGTACAATAACTTCAGTAGAGATAGAAACTACTTTTACCCACTCCAAATCCTTAAAACTGATCGGAGACGTTCTATGACGAAATATGCTTGAAGAGAAAAATTTTAAACACAGTAATGAATTTTTATTTACATATTTTCTATTTTTTTCATGTTTTGGGAAAAAAAAAGTACATATATATGTACATTTTCATTTTATATTACAATAAATTCGTTCCCTAGTGATGATAAATGTTGAAAAATACTGTAGACTCTCTCCTTTTTGTTGAACTCATGTCAGGATCTTTGTTCGAATGGGAGAAATGTATTTCATTTAAAATTTTGTCTAGTATGCTTACTACTTTCATTGCCGTCTTGTCCATAATTTACACGTCTCGCTTCTTTTCGACTTACTTACGACTTTCCAATTATTTTCAGATATTTCATTCCATATTTTCTTTCTTTTTAATAATTATCTTTGAAGATAAGCCGAATATCACTCTCAACTTGTAATAGAATGACTGCACATATCAATTTATTCTGAATTTATCTTTATTGTACTTAATTGAAAGCTAATGATCATGAATTATTGATCAATAAAAACACTACTAGAAATATATAATTATTTTGTGTTTTAGAATTACTGTGATGAACAAGCTTCATATCACACTCAGCTTCAGTGCTCACTTGAGTAAATGTAAATTTCTATCTTATTGCTACATTGGCTGTAATATTCTAGATGGCATTCTACAAGCTTATTTAGAAATCAAGCTCATTTTCTCCTTTTAAGTTTGCGAAGATTGTGCGTCACAAAATATTTTCCTATTGCTGTCATATCGAAGTTCTAATTTAGAAAATAAACTTGTTCTGCTTGTCACGTACATATTTTTGATAATATGATTTTTCAAAATAATTTGCTCTTTTGCAAATTAATTGAACGTAGCCCTTTAAATTTAACCTTTGTCCCAAGATTCTACTGTAATTTTGATCATTTTTCATCTTCAGTACTATGTAACTTCAAGCACCTATTTACCGTTGGCTTTACGAGAAACTAGTGACGCTACAACAGCACTTTCTTGCATTACTTGTTACGTTTGCGTAATAATGCCTCTTGAACATTCATTTAAGACATTTTTGAAATAGAATATTACATCAAAATAATGTTAATGTCATATTCTTAAATTATTTAGGTCTATCCACTCAAGGAATTCAAATAAAATCTAGTGGTGCTATAATAGCACATCCTTAATCGCATTATTTGTAACTTTTGCAATTTTCAAGTTCAGAGACCAACGAAAATGAGACCTGTGCCATTTTTAAGTACACTTTGCTCTATCTGAGTAAAAATATTTAAACAAAAGATTGAAATTACAGCAGTGGCTCGTGATTATTAAGGAGTTAAATGAACTTAAACAAGTGTAATTGTAATAGTGAAAATTGCACTTTGTCATTATATTACCCTCTAAGTCAAAATGATATGTGCATCCCCAAGAATTCAAATACAGCGGATCCCAAAGACAATAGCTATCGGGGTGAATTTGAAATATTAATTGAAAAAAGGATTAGAATGGTAACTAAAATAGTCTTACTTTTACTATACTTCTTACGTAGTATAGAAAAAATTATGGTTACGAAAAAATCGTTTTGTACATCTCTCATTCCGAAAACGGGGATAATTCTTGTACCCTTATTTAGTAAATTACTTCCTCTAGCATGTTATGTATTCAGAATCCATATATTGTCGGTCCTTGACAGAGAAATATTGGTTTACTTAAAAAAGTCTGTCTGTCCATTCATTTGTAAATAATACTGGCGCTTAAAGCAGTAGACAGGATTTTCAGCAAAAATGATTTTTCTCCCTTTGTAAATCTCTGAATTGATAACGGATATTTTGTTTATTGGGGCACATTACATTAATCCCCAAAGATTATGAAAAATTTTATTTGTTCTCTCCTTTTCACTAGATTGAACAAAGTTCGCTGATAAAAACGGTGCAGGTCCGATTTTTGTTGCATTACTACTTCAAAAGTATATTTTTGGCATCATGCGACAACTACAGAAATGAAGATGGACATATTTCTTTTAAAATATGTTCTTCAAAATTAGATCTTGAAGTGAGGTCTTGTACACACTTTTTCAAAATATGAGTAGTTTTTCCGTTATTTTGTTTGAAAATGCAAACAATTTTAAAAACAGGTTTTTCTCAAAAACGTCGTCAAATTTTTTCTTTAAACTTTTTCCTTGTATAGAATGAAGAACGCTTAAAAATTGGCGCATGTCTTATTTACGTTCAACTACCTGAATTTTCGAAAATTGCAAAAGTTAAAAATAATGCTAGAAATAAGGTGTTGTAACACCACTAGTTTATAACTACACTTTTGAAGGTTAAATACATAGGCGAAACGATGGAAAATGATTAAGTTTGTTTTGAACCCTTGACCTAAACTGACGGTCCTTCTATACAAATATTTATCAATTTGAGGTTAAGATACAGACGTCAACTAGAATGTAGGTACACTTCCCTTCTTGGCAAACTCGGTGTTACCTGCACAACGAGGAAAGAGTTCTCTCTCGTAAATTCCTGTGCTGGAGCTTTGTCTTAGTGAAATCCTGAATCTCTCGAAGCTAAACGATAAACGAAGCGTGAATAACGGACTGTGAGGAACTTCTTTGAAGGTCATCGTGGCCTGAATATATCTTGCATGTTTCCGCTTCACAATTTAACTTCTTTGGTATATTATTGACTGAGAAGTCAGGGACTTACTGAGAATATTACTTTTCTTCTTACGAATGATACTTTGAATATTTTGGCATTGACAAAATACTGACATTTTTATACTGACAAAGATACTTTAAATAATATTTGATATTTATAAATAAAATTATTAAATACAAAGTTTGATTTTTGAAGTTTTTACCCTTTATTCTTTAACAAAAATAAATATCACAGTAAAGAATAAGAATAAGGATACATGTGTGCTACCAGTCCTTACTTATGGAAAACAAACTTAGTCATAATCGGAGACTAACAAAATCGTTCTAAGATCTGAAAGAGAAATGGAGCGCAAAATTCTACATATAACATTAAAAAATTTAATATTGAGTTAGGAAAAGAAAGAAAATAACAGGTGCAGTGAGCCAAACAAGCGTAACGAAATGGCGTGGGACCGGACATGTTATGAGATTGCACCAGGACAGATGGTCACTTGAAACAATAAGAGTATGTGTCCAAGAATAGGTAGGAGGAACAGAGGAAGGCCAAGGACAAGGTAGTGAGATGAAATAAAAAAGGCATCATGTAACATTTGAACACAGTTAGCTCAAAACTGAACCATTTAGAAAACGCTAAATCCGCAAGAAAAATGCATGACCGAAGAAGACAGAGGAATACAAGATGATTAAGAACACAAGACAAGAATGCAAGAAGAACGAATGAGAAAATTGTTGGATCACGCCGAACCACTTGGAGAAAGATTTGTGAATTGTGACTAAGAATTGTGTTGTGTGAATATTAATTCGCCAATCGAACCATCCCTTAGCAGGAAATGGTTATTCTTTTTCCTGTAACTCAGGAGACCTTTGCCCTTTATGGGATGTAATGGGCTAATAATAATAGTAATAATAATAGTAAATAATAATAATAATGATGATGATGATGATGATGATGAAGAAGAAGAAGAAGAAGAAGGTGAAGAAGAAGAAGGAGAAGAAGAAGCCGGCCCCATGGCGCAGGCAGTGGCGGCAGTCGTAGTCTGCGCCGAGGAGGCTGCAGGTCCGAGAACTGATTAGTCATGGTTTATTTCTGATTGTCCCTTCACATCATCCTGTCACATAATTCATAATTCAAGACGTCAGAACCTTGTCGTGTGAAGGAATAAAGCCAAAAGCTGATCTCCATAATTACACACGTTAATCCCTCTCCAGGATAAATATGACTGAACTTCGGAAGCGAACGCGTAGCGTGGTCAGAAATGGCCAATCGCTAATAATAATAATAATAATAATAATAATAATAATAATAATAATAAATATTGTCGGGCATTGTAATACACATGTGAGGCTCCAAAACGAGTTGCCACACAAGCCAGACCTCCACACGTAAGTTCTACACCAGCGTACGATCATAAAACGTCTTATTCGAATTTATGATTTTAATTCATAACAACTGGTGTGAACATCTGTGATACAAAGGCTATTTATTGAGTCGGTGGCGATCTTACGCGCTGCGTTTAGATGATGGTGGGTCAAACCTTACCCAGAATATTTGTGTCCGATTTAATATTACCTTCATTAAAAATATAAGACTTTAGAATAAACACAAATCACCGTTGAGAATGTTAAATAAGCAAGAGAAGAATTTTTAAATTTCACATGTTATTTATGTGTGTCTCCGAAATTAAGAACATTGGAAAATTCTCACACATGTATTTACACACACACACACACACACACACACACACACACACACACACACACACACACACACACACACACACACACACACACACACACACACACACACACACACACACACACACACACACACACACACACACACACACACACACACAATACCACACTACACACACACACACACACACACACACACACACACACACACACACACACACACACACACACACACACACACACACACACACACACACACACACACACACACACACACACACACACACACACACACACACACACACACACACACACACACACACACACACACACACACACACACACACACACACACATATATATATATATATATATATATATATATATATAGTATTTTTGATTTAAAAAATGGGGTTTATGTCATCTTATAAGTTGTTTGTGAAAATCTCAAAATCACGCAGTTTGAGAAAGTCGGTCAGTCCCCGTTCAAGTTAGAGCATAGAATAAACAAGTTGGGTGGTGTTTTTCAGCCCATATTTCTCCATTTGTTTCATACATAAGAGATTTTATTGAAGAAATCTTGTTTCTAGAGTGATTACTAATGTATCTCCATGAGTAATGAATTTGATATGTGAGAGCTGTGGAGAAGTATAATGCATATTGGAATATTGTATAAAACATTAGAATATAACTTTATAAGTAAGATTTGTGTGCAGCGTATAGTTATCTTGCATAAAAACATAAGTCAATTCTATATTTTCTGGTTCCAGTTCTTTCCTTCTTTTATATTCATATTGACCTACAGTGTCGTGTAATTTCGTTCATAAGTAAATAAAACTTTTCGTATAGAACAAGAATTATCATGATCCACATATTCAACATTTTTTCGCCTATTTACTTGATCAAAGAATGATTGCTTCTGGCATTTGTTCGGTGATATTCATGACTGCACAAACATTTTAAATGGTGGACGGTCTGATATTAAGTTTGAAATTAGTTTCTAAATCGAAACTTATTTTTCAGGGCAACTTATTCAGTTATTTGCCAAATTTTTGAAATTAGTTTCGTCATCTAATCGTTTAAATAGAAGAACAATCACTCTCATTGACATTTTTCACGGATGTTTCTCTCTCCAAATCTGTCGATAATTACTTGGATAGTGGATATTTGAGATAGCGGTAAAGAAGAATTATGAGCCCCTCCTCCCTTCATCAGTTGCTTTCTTCACTTTACGACCCATGTGGTTGATAATTTATTATTATGTGGTCATAACCGGTGAAAGATAGAGTCAACACTACTCTAACACTGACAATACTCCTAGATTACGTTTCAGATCTTAAAAATACAAGCATTAATTTTAAGAAAAACATGACAAGATAGGCATCTAGTCAGCACTCTTGACTAATTTTACATTTTTTACTTAGTTTTACTTAGACACTCTTTTTACTTAGTTCTGCCGTAAAGGGAATATTATAAAAAATGACAATCCTGTCTTGTTAATGGTTAAGTTTGAAATCGGTTTGTTTTAAATTATAGCCCGCAAATGCCTGTAATTTTAAATACTGAGATAAACGAATAAGTTTTCCTACGATTATAAACTTTCTTGACAATATAAGCTCTTGAATTGATTCCCAATAGTTTAATACTACGATGTTTTCAAGATATAATTAAATAAACTCGGCAATGTACAGTTGAAAGAAAATTATATCATTAGCAAATATACAAATTAAATGAATATTTTAATATTAATATTAAAAACAAAAATAATAGGTTTTCATTGTAATTTCTAATAAGTGAAGTAAACATCCTTTTATGCCAGGCATGCTCATCATTGCAATATTATTAAGAGCTTACAGGGGCGCTACCAGAATTTTTCGCTATGGGCTAGCTGTTTGCGACTGAATCTTGTTGTGAACTAAATGTCGTTTATGAAGAATTTTTAATTCATTTTATTTACTGAATTATAGTTTTTCATAACGTGTATTAATGAGATATGGAATGACTCTCTATACTACGTAAAATTTGCAGAAATTTGACATGTGAATACGTTTTATCAGCTTTGGGGAGAGAGAAGCCCCATTTGTCCCCTCCTTCCTAGATCCACTGGAATATCTAACTTGTAAAATTTTAGTTATAAGGCAACATATACGTTTGATGGGAAAACTAGTTTACATTTTTCTTTAGCCGTTTCCAGTGAAAGGTAAGTAGAACGGGCTAACTTTCAAACGGTTTCGTCATATTCACTGAATAATCAATTCATCTGGGGATTCTTTCAACTTCGTCCCAAATCAGGTTTTGCTCAAGACTGTCGACGCCGGCCGAGAAAGCAATTGAGCGTTTTCGACGATCAAACGAGACGAAAACAAGAAATCATTGAAGAAGAAGCAGACAATACTATAATCTCTTCTGAAGCGGTTGTTCTTGATCGTATAACTAAACATTATCAATAAACACGTTTAAAGGACGCCGTGAAACACTGTCGTTTAACCACGTGAACGATGGTGATGAAACTGTCTCACATACGTCTATACTGTTGAACACCTCAAGTCTGTTGCAGGGACGACAGCATTTTTCATTATCATTATCATTATCAAGACGAACTCCATTCTGCTCTGGAAAGGTCCATAATGTCGTCGGTCTTTGCTAAGGAGGCGGGGACTTTACAACCTCAGCTGCAAAACCTCCAACTACACTGATGCAATGAGTAAAAATACCAGATATAATAGTTAGCAAATATATTCTCTAAGTAATGCGGCTCGCTGATAATTGTAATACAATGCCGCACACTGGTCTGAGAACACACATGGTGGTCAAAAATTTCATTTTGAAAATGAACTATAACTCGAATTTGAATCGAAAAACAATCGAATGCGCGAATTTGTAATTCATGTTTTCTCTTTGCTTTCAAGAAACACTTAAATGCAAAGAATTTGTATTTCAGAGTCTTTTGTTTTTAAAGTTTTTTATTGTATTACATCAATAATTATTTACTTATTCAAATCATAAGTGGCAAAACTTCGTATCTAACTGTAGAAGTAGAGTTGTCTGTATTCTTCAAAATGAAAGAACGTACATTAAACTTTTTTATCTCTTCATTTTTTCTTAATTTTTATCGTAATAGTTCTGCATAATTTAAACCAGGTAAATGTGCGGCATACCGAAACCTTAACCTTCGCGAAGTGTTATTTCTCAACAACTAACCCTAATTACTGTAAAAAACGTGCATGGTATCATTCAAAGATATGAAGTTCAGGGATAAATTGCATTGAGAAGGAAATTTCTTACTTTCATATGGGAGGTGAATGACATTCGAAAATAGAATATTGCAATCATTTCAAATTTCAATAGTCTCCTGCCTACAAATAAATTTAACCATCTTTGAAACAAAACTAATAAATTTTAATTCTGACGTGTGTACGAAGTTACAGTTGAAAAGGATCTTAAAACACATTTTACGACATAAAATTCGAGATCGTAATGTAGGGGTGATTTCAATACTTTTTTTCTCTCTGACTATAATATGGGGTGAGTAAAGAACTGAAGTCTTAAGAGAAGTAAATATTTAATGCAGAAATGTTATTTTAGGCTTTAATATCCATTGAACCTAATGTAAATACATATGGGTATTTTTCTTATTAATTTAACTATATCTTTCGAAGGACAGGTGAATCTGCCCATAAATGGAAACTCAAAATATTGTTTTGTAAGTAAAAATCAACATTATTTTGAATAATTAAATAGTGAAAATAACGGCAGAGGGAAGGAAATATAATAATTCTAATAAATGTTGAGGGATGCAAATTTTTATGGAAAAAGTTGCGTATAATTGTAGGAATATAAGCAAAAAATTGGAAACAGAGCTGAACATTTATTTAATTAAATTTAGTATAAAATTCATTTAAATAACGTTGTCCTTCTTTTTAAGTGCATACTCTCCTTGAAAAGTTTTACTTTACCTTAAAATAAACAAGACTTCTTTATTTTAAACAGTTTTTATTGTAATAAAGAAGCAGTACTGTGATTAAAAAGATCAACATATTTGTGTGACAGTTGAATTGAAATTATTTTTCCAGAACATAATGTTTTGGTAACAATGTAACAAGTAACAGGTAGTAACCGAAATATTGTGACCAAAACATTGTGTTACGGAAAAATAATTTCCAATGCAATCTTCTCATATACATATGTTGAGTGTTTTGAAAATGTAATTTTCATTTATTTTATTACTGTCTCAAAAAAGGGATCTTCTAAATCTTGAATGTAAATGATTTTGTCCATGTATTAAGGGTTGCCGGGCCTTTGTGCCAGTAAAGGGACTAGCAAATGACAGCGGGATTCATTATGTGGGGCGCCTCGAAGGCGAGCACTCACCGGAGTGAAAGTGATGGCGACGGTGGCGAAGGTGGCAGGTCCGCCGCGACGGGCGCTGCTCGGCGGACTGCGTACCGAGTCCTACCTGCACCGCCCTCCACGCTCGGGCGACGCCACCGGCGGCACGCCCCCGCCCTCGCCCCCGCCACTGCCCTCGTCCCGCATCGCCTCGACCTTGCCGGCCAACCCGCGCCTTCCTTCCTCTAGGACTGTGATAAACAATAGACAGGAATGTCTTGTTGCTTTGTTGATCATTCAGATGTTTGTGTCCTTTGCTAGAATGTCTTTACAGTACTCGAAATCTTCTAGTCTTTCTTTCGTTACCGGTGATATCGGTTCGTATAACGATGATGCAATGGTATAGCAATATCGTAAATAACGATAATAAAATTAGAGTTTAAGGTCATCGAACTAGAGGCATGCAGAATGGCACACCTTCATACTAGCTCTCAATGTGTTTTGTGTGGGCTTGCTTTTCGATTTTGTTCTCACCCTCTATCCTGTTTCTGCCTACCGGCGTCCAAAAAAAAATTTTTTTTTTTTGCATTTCCACAATTTGTGGTCTCCTAGTAGCAGAATAGAACTTGTGATGCTACAACAACACATATTTTGCGCATTATTTCTAACTTTTGTAGTTTTAGAAAATTCAGACAGTACAACGAAAATGATACCCGTGCAGTTTTTAAGCGTCTTTTGCTCTATCTGAGAAAAAAATCGAAAGGAAGCATTTTTGGATTTAAGCAAAAATTTAAAATGCCTTTACTTCAAGGATATATTTTGCGAAAACTACTATATCTTTTCAAATAATTGTGTCATAAAATATCAAAAATTATAAATTGCCTTTATTTTAAACATAAATTACGCAACAATTACTCGATTTTGTAGAGAAAGGAACATGATCTTATCCGAAGATCATCTTCTTAGAACAGATTAGAATAAAGAAACGATGTGGCTTACTAAATTGCCCAATTTCCTTCAAACAAATACTTCACATTTCAAATATTTGGTACCCTGATACCTAAAAATCCAAGGAATAGTTTCTGAAGAGACACTTAGGTTCGTTAAAAACCGTTCATTCAGTGTACTGTTCATTTTAAAATGAATGTATATTAATGGAGGTGTAGTCAGTATCTTATAATTTAATACAAAGAACATTGTTTACTTTCCTTGATAGCAAAGAAGCAGAAGTTCATATATGAAATGTTTATATTTTGACACAAAATATTCAAAATTGGCTAAAGCCAATACGATTTAATCATTACATACGACTTCATACGACTTAATCCAATTCTCCGTATCTCCTTGTAAAATGTCCAATTAAGTTCGTCAGGATATTTTCTTACATAATTGTGAGTTACTGGATGATAACTCGATAGTGAGAAATTGTATGATGTGGATTACTGAAAGCAACACTTTCATCAATCATGAATTTAACTACAAACGACTAAAAATGAGAACGAAAAATATAGCTTTATCATTCACTGTGAGCGTTCACTTACATTTCCCAACTATTTACCTTTACGGTTTCTTGATAATAAATGCTGACAAAGGTATTATACGCGCACGTTTTCTTGAGACCGGAATACCTTTCTTCTTCTCCTTTACTTAACATTAAATGAATTCATAATAAATTATATCAAGCAACGATTTTGTCATAATCTGATATCCATAAATGCTTACTTGTGTGTCATTTCCATATATTTTGCATTGAAAAACGAGCTAAATAATTTATATCGTAGTCCACTGTCGACCAAAATATCACCCCTCCCCCACTCCTCTCGTATCTTGTGAAATGAGGGCTGAAGAAAACGTGCGCGGATAGTGTGAAAATGTAAGAAATAATGGGTGTGTCTTTCGCAACCAGAAACACCACACGAGCAATTTCAGTAATAAAATGATTCCAAAAAATGCATTTGTAATACAACCACTCCGTAAGCAGTACACTACGATGGTATACCACACTGTATTATTTAAAGGGTCATCAGCAAAAGGTATTGACAAAAACCTAATTTTACTGGAACCACAAAATACTTTAATTATCAAAATATTGATAATTCTGGACTTGTTTTGCATCCAAGTCGCTCTTGGCCTCATTGTGAGTACAGCATCAACATATACGTTTGAAGAAGGCTATTACAGCATATTGGTTATTTTAGGAACAATCTAATGACAGAAGGTGCTATATGGGTCAGTTGGCACCTTTTGACGTCTGACAGACACAGTAAATAAATTAATATCTGTATTGGCTTATACAATGAATTTGGAAGTACTTGAATATATAATTACATCTATTGTTAACACTGTATATAAATCAAGCAATTCGCACTAACGTGTCAACATAATGGATGCCAATTCAAAGCAACTTAAGCACGAGGGACATACTTGTATCGTGCTCACTAGTTTGGTTTAATGCTCTCGGTGTGCAGGGGCGGATCCATCCGATTATTTTGGAGGGAGTCATCATAGTTAAGTAATAAAAAATCTGTTCTATTGTATATTGTTTTTGTGGCGTATATATGTTACTGTACAATACGATTGTTTAAATCATTACATAATACATTTCATTCCAGGTTCCATAAATAAATATTTAAATCAATTTTGTCAAATAAAAGAAGGTTACTAATGAAAACTCTAGGCCTTGGCACCCCCCCTTAAATCCGCCACTGATGTTCAGTACCCATGGCAGATACAACCTTTTGCTATTTGCCGTATTCGAAGGTGTTTTCGCTTGAGATGCGTCCCCCTTGTAATTTTTAAACTATTTTACAGCATCTTTGAACGTCGTACTCTTCACCCTTTGCCCATCATCAAAATTTACTTACTATTTTTTTACCTTTATTCAGGAGTTTTAAAATGTTCGTTATGGGTGGCGTGAGCGCCTTGTCCGCCATTTCTATGCAGATAGCACCTTCTAATGCCAACTTTCGAATATCGAAAGTAATGCTTTGTAGTAAGTGTATGCTCACAACAATCCAACAGCGATATAATTCCCTCGCATACAACCGTTCTACATTGAAATGTAACTTTCGGCGACGTCGGTTAGCACCATTTGCTGGTGACCCCTTCATTTATTCAATATTACTCTGATGAATATTCAATGGCTGCCTTGTTCTACCTTGTCAAAAGAAACACATTGTATAATAACATTTACGTCGTAGTAATCGTTCAATGTAATCATCCTGCAAATTATTGAGCGAGCGAATACACACAATTCACATTTTTGGTAATATTTACTCAAATTTAATAAAAGGGTTTGTGAGAAAAATTGTAGGGAACTTTTTAATTAATGCGATGGTTAACTTTTCGTTTTTATGCAATTTGTATTCTGTCTGTGATTAGAAAACACCTAAATTTTTCTGTATTTGTTTGTGTTTTCGGCCCTCATATATCTTGATTAAATCAGGCTTTCGGAATATCGATGGTGATTTTCGGGAGGAAATTTTGCATAGTTTTTTCAGAAAACATGGTTCAGACGTTTCCGAAAATTCGTCATTTTTAATTCCCATATACTAAAAAATTAATGGAGTTTTCAAAAACCATCATTAGAGGTACTTTGAAGTATATGTGTTAACAAACGTATACAACAATGAAATACATCTGTAATGTAAAATAATTTAAACAAGGGAGAGCTATTAAAAAATCTGATTTGTGTAATTTTGGAAAAATCAAACTAATGCAAAAAATGGGATTTATATCTTATACAGTACATTTAGCACTTTTCCTACAAAAGTTTGAAGGAAAAATTCGGAGCAATTTTTGAGAAAATATTGTGTTTAAAATTTTTTTAACGTTGCCTATATTTCGATCGAAATTTCTCGTAAAGTATTAAAATTTTCAAAAAATGTACATGAAATTAATGAAGAATTAATTATGGAGACCAAATTTTATTTGAGAAAAAAAAATTAAAAAATTGAATTCAACTTTTAGAAAATCCAGAATTGGGAAAAATCAGACCTATTCCATCTTTATAACTCTATTTTCCAATATTCCTACCAGAAATTTAAAGAAAAAATTTAGAGCAATGTTTTGAAAAGTCCTAAGGGCTTTATAAAAAGTACTCCGAAAAATTAAAAAATGTTATTAAAAAATCGCAGAGCTTCGAGTAGGGTCAGATCGACCGGCGAGTATTTAGTTTGGAAATATTCCTACTCGTAGTTTAGGTGCTAGTGCTGTTCAATACATGTTTTTCTGCCGAAAATCGCTGTTTTTGCCGCAGCATTTACAACTTTATACTACGTATATTACTCCGTATACGAACATATACGTATACGAGAAAGTTGAAAATCAATACTTCGAAATATATGGAACAAGTAATTGAAAATATTTGCTTAAAATTAGAGTGTACTATAGAGATATTAATGTAAAATAATAGTCTGTGATTTATAATTATGTGAACAAAAACATTAAATGATTCGGAAAATTCGCGGCAGGGCTCTAGTTTTACACCACCATACTAGTAATCTGTGACGAAATAATTATCTGCATCGTTAAAATATTAACACTAAGTTAATAGTAGAATCACATTTACGGGCTATTTGTATATCCCACCCATAGATAACAAAAATATGACGGAAACTAGAGCAGAGAGAGAATAAGGTTTTTCCAAGCAATTTGTGCATGTAAACGTTATCAACCATATGTTTTTATGTAACTAACTAGGATGTAAAAGAAACAAAAAACAGAAGAGAAAATTCTAGGTATGAAAGGAAAAAGTAACATCCGATAAGTTTACATATATTTCTAGAAGAAGTTTTAGGATAAAAAGAAATAGAGCATAATGCGGTGATATATTGTACAATCATGTATGCCGCGTATCATAAAAAAGAGGAAAGAATCACAAATGAAAGTAAGGAAATTATCATGGCAACTTAATCGGAGATCTACGCTCTCCTTATACAACAAAATATTACTGTGCAAAGCAATAATCAAACCAACATGAACATACAGCATAGAACCGTGGGGTACAGCCAGCCAGTCAAATTTGGAGATCCTGAGAAGATTTGAAACAAAAACCTTGAGATATTTATGCAACTCTCCGTTGTTCGTAACCAACAATAATTTGTATAGAGACTTGAACATCTCAACTATGGCGAAGACTATCATCGAGAGAAGTAAGAGGAATCAGACGAGATTGATTAGAGGAATCAGACGAGACTACCACCCAAACCAACAATCAGTGAACATGTTGGACAACAGTGAAGATGTGTACAGACTAAAGCATGAACATAGTCTAGATTTACCCGTTAGATTCACGTAATAGTTACTTATGACTTGTATACCATTTACTAATTGTTTCAAATGAACATATTGTAAATTAGCAGTATTGAATTTAAAAAAAATGTATGCCGCGGGGGACACAATAACTATGATATTAGAAATATTTATCCATTGCTTGACGCAACGCTACCTACAGAGCTGTAAATGTAGACACCTTGAAGCAACGCCATCTATCTGTAGGAGGATTCCTTGAAACGTTTCCGGCAAAAAGTGAAAATGGGATCTTAATACTAGAGAAGTGAAGGATGTTGGCTACTTAACATATAACTTGCAGGGAAAATACCCAGGGTTAGTGGCATGAAGCAAGAGGATTTTCCACCCTTTGAAAATTCCCACCTAACACACACTTGTCAGAGAATTTTGTGTACTTCAATTTTGTATTTGAGGTTTTATTTTGACGAAGCACGTAGTAGTTAATATAAAAGCGAAGAACAGAAAAAAAAATTGTTTTTATTTTTAATTTGTTTTCACGAGCCCACATTTCTCGAGATAGTAAATCACAAATTCCTAGTCAGCACCACCCAACAACCTATAGAACCGCTGAGAAATAACTTTCGGACTTTTTCCTCAACCGGTACCTACGTTTTGAATGATTTTTGTGGACTTGGTATTACCAAGGCCAACTGTTGTGAAAATATGGTCTCTGATAAAGAAAACTGGATTGATCCAGTTATTTAACCAAGAAAACAATCCTAAATACGCAGCGCCAGAATCTATGTTTGCAGACTCCGCTATCGAGAAACCGAATGGGAGCAAAATGTCCGTCCGTCGGTCCGTCGGTCGGTCCGTCCGCCGGTCCGTCCGTCGGTCCGTCCGTCCGTCCGTCCGCGGTCCGTCTGTCTGTCTCTCTGTCTGTCTGTCTGTCTGTCGGTCCGTCCGTCCGTCCGTCCGTCCGTCCGTCGCGTCCGTCTGTCGGTCCGTCTGTCCGTCGGTCTGTCCGTCGGTCCGCCGTCCGTCCGTCGGTCCGTCCGTCGGTCCGTCCGTCGGTCCGTCCGTCGGTCTGTCTGTCGGTCCGTCCGTCGGTCCGTCTGTCGGTCTGTCTGTCGGTCCGTCCGTCCGTCGGCCTGTCCGTCTGTCGGTCCGTCCGTCCGTCGGCCCGTCCGTCTGTCGGCCCGTCCGTCCGTCGGCCCGTCCGTCCGTCGGTCCGTCCGTCGGCCCGTCCGTCGGTCCGTCCGTCGGCCCGTCCGTCGGTCCGTCCGTCGGCCCGTCCGTCGGTCCGTCCGTCGGTCCGTCCGTCGGTCCGTCCGTCGGCCCGTCCGTCGGTCCGTCTGTTCAAATAGTTCACACGGATTCAAATAGTTTTCTAAATAGGCTAAGCAATTAAGAAAAAAAATCTTTAATTGATCTGATTGGGGTACGCCAAGATAGATCGCAAATTTCTCGTAACGCCTCGATGCAAACTTCATATTCGAATTCTTTTAGAGTAGATATTTGTCCCTACTCTTTTCTCTGAATTGTTACTCATAACCTCTTCTGATGGCAATAGAACTGGGAAATTTGGTAGTGCTTTGTGCAGGGTGACACAAAGTACACACCGTTTGGTTGTGAGATATACTATATAATTTACTTCAATTGAAAATTACTTATTCGAGTGAATGCTTAGCATAAAAACTTTGTTCGGGGTTACTTTCTTAGGAGAAGCACCGACCTCGACCAGGCATCGACCCGCTGTCCTGCTCCCAAACAGGTTTCGTTGACGTCCGTCGTAGTCGCTGTTGCATGCTGTTGATGAAGTGGACTCGGTATTCTCCCCTGTCGACCTCATTTTTTTCTCGTTTTTCCTGTTTATACTTTCTCGTATACGTACTATATACGGAGTAATGTACGTAGCGTACAGAAAGTTACATAATTCTGCGGAAAATCTATTTGGAGATTTCAACGGATATACACGTTTTGGTATCCCCTGATACTGAAGAAGTGTTTTTTTTTTTTTTTTTTTCAAAACATCCGTTGGTCCTTCTACCGGTCTGTCTGTCTGTCTGTCCCTGCGTCTGTGAACACTACCAGCGCCTGAACGATGCGTAGGATTTGTTCAAAATTGAAGAAACCGCTATCCATCCGGCTCTAGTTGATGCTTTGAAATTTTGCAAAATATTCTTTAAAATTTGGGGCAACTTTACATGAAGCTCCCGGACATTTTCAAAATTTTCTGAAAAATAGCTCCAAATGTATTCTTTAAACATCTTATAAGAATAGCGTAAAATACACCGATGAAGGTGGCCTAGGTCCGATTATCTCTGTTAACTCTGAATTTTTGAAAATTTCAAAAGATTGATTGTTTTTCGAAGTCATCCTACCACTACAAAATTAAGGACAGGGTTGTAATTGATAATCAAATGAAATTTTTTGTACTTAAAACAGTTATTTCAATAAAGATCATGAACCTTTTTTAAAATTTTAGAAGTTTTCGAGCAATATTGCCTGCATGGCACTTAAAAAAAGTAAAAGAATCAAGATTTTCTAAACTGGTCCAAATTTTCGTTTAAACTTTTGATAGGATAGACAATAATTAATACACTCTGTAAGATGGCACCAACGCTACAAGCTGCTCTATTCTTTTGTTTGTTTGTTTTTCCAAAAGTACTAAAATTTACTGGACTGACTTCTCTCACATCCTTACATTTATATTAGCAGTAATTCGTTCATTATATTTATGACTACATGTGTTTTAAATAATTCATAATGTTTAAAATCAATAGTTTTGTTAAATAAGCTGAAATTTCCGCATTTTGAATAACGCTCAAAATGCAATTTTCTCAAATGACACAAATTTGTTTTTTCAAACTTTTGCAACGAATAGTGTGATAAATTTGCAACAAATTTGCGCTGATAAAAACGAGTTAAAGTTAATTTTGATGTATCATTTTTTTTTCAAAATTTACTCGAATGGATTTCTTTAAAATATGTCTAATGCGTTAATATGCACATTGCAGCGATTTGTAGTATAGAGAATGCTATGAAATGCTGCGGAAAATGGCTTTCAAAATTTCAACGGAAACACACTCTTGGGGTCCCCTGATATCGAAAAAGTATTTTTATAATATATTTAATATTATTTTTATGATAATACAAAATTTATAATATATTTTCATTAATTTTGAAAATCACATTCCAAATTGACCTACCTTAGTACTTAAATTGATTGATTGTATAATTTCGGAAATAAACAACTAAATACAATGCAAGGAAATAATTTTTTCATTTTTAATACAGAGATCCATGCATAAAGAAATAATGTTTACATTGAAATCTCCCTTAAATATTTTTGGGTGTGAAACCGTTCAAAACATCCACCTGGGTGGAAGGTCGGATTGCCAGGATAAATTTAACTAGAGAACGACAAGAATGAGTGCGATAAAACATTTTTAATCAGATATCCTTCGTATGTATTTCGAAAGACCATCGATTTTCGCTTCATGACATTTTCCCATTAGGGAGATTGTGCACCCTCAAACGTTAAAGCACTGTTGATCTTCCGCGAATGCGCTGTTGAAGTTTCGCATTTTGTAGTGGCTCTGCGCATGCGCAGAAGATCGGTAGTGCTGTTCGCTATGGCGTACACAAGCTTCTTATTTTTGGATGGAGATCTTATTTAGAAATGTGAAGAAAAGCATTAGTCATCTCTGAGATGCCCTCCGACTGGAGCATGGAATGGACGCTGTCCTCTGAGAGATGCCCTCCTACCTGTAGAGCGAGCCACCTTCTCGAAAGCTGCGAGCTGACAGCCCTCGATGGCATGTTTTCTTACAGATACGTTCCGACATATAGGATTGGTTTGGTTTTTTCGTGTTTCTGGGCGCGTCAACTGCTTTGGTCATTAGTCCCGTGATTGTAGTGTATTTTTTTTCTCGGGAGATGGCGGTGATGTTCCCCCGCTGGATGACGAGATCCGGCGCCAACCTACCGTCGGCTACTGGGTTTCAACTAGACTCTCCCACCAGCGGCACTGCTCCTGTGCTGAACAAGCTCTTAACTCCCGACCGGTCTCCGAATATGGTAGTGTAGTGCAGCGTTAGTGTAAATGTGTAAGGGAAGGTGATAGGACAAGGAAGAGGAACGACAGACGGTGCGCGGTCCGGTGGCTCGTTTGGTAGGGTACTGCTTCGGCATTCGCCAGATGTTGATCGGAGAAACCACGGAAAACTACTGATCAGAGCAGCCGGCCGCTAGAATTCTCCTCTAGGCAGCGACTGAATTCGACCTGGCTGAAAAGCTAGTGTCGAAAATCCTGCCGCCGTTAGGACTCGAACCTAGGACCTCCCGGTCAGAGGTGCTGCAGTGACATCAGTTGTTGCACTGAGCTACCGCTCCCGGTGACATAAATGACGTTTATAGTACTACCAAACGTATACTAACTCAGAGGCTCATGCTTCCTAATGCGCAGGTATATTCCTTTCAAATGTATTTGCTGCTCGTTTTTTGTATCCGTAAATTCTTATAAGTAACATGAAATAAAAATCTGAAACGCTTACAAAAAGGAACTGTTCTATTAATCGAGTATAAATATTTCTTTGTAACAAATGTTGCAGAAAAAACTCATTACTATCTTTAGTCATAATGCTGGTAAGTAAGAATGGTAAAACAGAGAGAGTATCACTTTTTGAGCTGAAGAAAACGTGCACAAATTGTACTTCACCCTCAGACGTCCCCTACAACTCATTTAAATGTTAAATATTAGACATTAAACCTTGTATAAACAAAGAATTGCTGGTTCATAAAAAGGTAAATACTTTTGGAAATGATGCATGAAATGGAACGATGCCTTTTAGAGAAAGTAGGAAATACATGTCTAAATGAACACTTCGTAATGCAAATTGCTTTTAGGCGGGCATAGTTCGAGTCCCGGTAACCAAACATGGTGATGGATGCTTGACCACTTTTACCGGGTATTGCCGGCACTGACTGAATAAGAAAAAATATCATATGCGTGCTATCTTTATCATCGAAACCAAAACGAGGCTTAGTAAATATTTTTTTCTACTCCTATTGAATAATTCTGTCCATTGATGTCTCCAACTCGTTGCATAATGATACAGATTCTTGACCAATCACAGAGAAGCTTACAAGGCAAGTACTGAGACTTCATTAATCTTTGAGAATCGTTTTAGAAAACGTTTTGTTCGATTGTGTACATTAAAATTGCATTTAATGTTATATTATGTTTATCAGTTTTCATTTCTTTTATTAATCGTAATATGTAGGTAGAATATTATATAAAATAAATTGGAACGTAATTTCACTTTGTTCCTATTTGACTAGCGCAATGGTCATGGTAGAGGAACATTCGACTGACGTTGAGATCAAAACGCAAGATATTGGTGTTATATGTTGCTGCCGTGCGTTTGTCCTTTAATATGAATAATTCTTTAGTATGAAATGTCTAGTGAATCAGAGGAGGAGTTGGTACCTTCAGAAATAAGAGAAAAAGCGAAAATGATGACATAGGAATTATTGCCGCAACTTTTGTATTTCCTCGCAGGCGGACTGGTAAACCAAAGCCAACTACGGAAGTTAGGGTAGATGTCTGCTAGGTGGCCTTACCTGAATCCTGCAAGTCAGCTGCCACGAAACGATTCAATGTAAAAGTTTTACTTATAAAAGTTACTATAAGTTGTAGAAATAGTACCGTATGAAGCTCAATGTAATGGGTAATAATACACGCGTGTGAAGTTTACGATACTCGCTCTATCGTAATATCACACTCGTGTATTAATACCCATCATTACATCATTTTTTTAGTTTTATAATGTACTCTTAGCGACTTCCGACTATTTGAATGAAAAGAATAATCATCAGCTGTCTGCTGTCTTCCACTCATCCCAGTCAATTACTTTCGATATAAACATGTTCTTTGAAATGTTAGTTAACCTGCCTCTAGACCTCGAAATTCTTCCAGGTGATTGACGTTGCGCAGCACTACTGAGGTCGCGGAGAAGTTCTCTGGCTCATCCGCGCAATCTCGATGCGGAACGCACGCATCGCACCACATTCCTAGCCAACAAGCCGCCTCGAGTATTGCAATTGCCTCCTTTCCGTGCTAAGGCTTGCTCCACGCTTCGTTTCCCCACCTCTGACAATTCTCATTCTAGTTGGATTTGCGCTAATTATAATGAACGAATATAGCGTTTATCATTTCTCGGTACTGTAATAATAATAATAATAATAATAATAATAATAATAATAATAATAATAATAATAATAATAATAAAATATGTTAACGAGGTATAGACAATCATCCACAACAATAAATTATCCCATATCCGTTAAGGATTACCCCAAGATTTCTGGGCTACTACCACCAATGAAATTTACTAAAATATGTCTTTGACAATGGCGAATCTCAGTCCTTTGGACTTGCTCTCTCCATCCTAATATATCCTAGTATTTAATAATCGTCCTACTGATTTGAATACTACTATCATGCTCTATCGTGTTTAGTAGTACTACTGGTGAGGCGTGGTTACATCATTGCTTCCATACATATACTTTCTCGAATGGTACCATCTTACAATATTTATAGATGGATAAAGATAATGACTCTGGAGAGTATATTAATACACATATGCACAGGGTGTCCAGGGGATGAAACGTGTCGAGTACAAGAAAATAAGCTTAAGACAGTTTTAATAATATTTTGTCTAATAAATTACTTCCGATATTTTCCGAATGGAAAGCGAAAGTCGCAATAAGTACTGCAATTGATTTGAAAATGCTGGTACGCAAACTTTCCATTATTCAGAAACATAAATTGTTTATTATTATAAAAGAAAATGAATATATTTGCTAAAAAGAGGGTTAACCCAGAAATAAGAAAGCGCCCAATTTACACAATTCGACTGCTTTCGTATTTCTCGGGTGATGTTTTCTTTCGGAACAAGTATATTCATTTCTTTTATAAATAATAAACAATTTACATGTTTCTGGAGTGCTTTTGCAATGCAAATTTAGCATAGAAAGCATTTTTAAAATCAACGTTTGAGTACTTATTGCGTCCCAGCCATTCAGAATATCGAAGTAATTTGTCAGACAAAATATGCTTAAAATTGTGTTAAAAGCTTATTTTCAAATTTTTGACGTATCCTGCCCGGACAATCTGTTTATATGTATATGTATATGTATATGTGTATATATATAAAGACGGATTTTGATATATATATATATATATATATATATATATATATATATATTATAAAGACGGATTTTTAGATTCGGATTTTGAGATGAATTTAAATTTATTTTCTTTCAGAGAGTTTTGTCCAACCAACATTAACATCAAACAGATTATTGTTAAAGAGTAATTATATGGGTTTGCCACTAGATAGGTCAGTCTGTTCTTATTTGAATTTGTATTTGAATCTCCAGAATTCCACCATCTTAGACCCGTGTTGGGGCCAATAGCGTCGAAGGGCGCAAAGGTGCTGTGTATGAAATCTACCGCCGCACCCGGCAATTATTCACGTGCTTTGTGCGTAAACGTACTATGTTCTGTGAACGTTTTTGCGTTTGTGTGTTTCTGAGACAGTGCTCTGTGCTGTAAACTGGAAATGTCCCAATTTAGGCGTTGTTGGGTACCCAATTGCCGAAACAACAAAAACATAAGAAGGGGACGGCAATTCTTCAGGTTTCCAACAGAGGAAAGGTAAGCATTATGAAATGCTATATGGTTCCATAAAAATTATTTCATGTACTATTTAGTGACATAGTAAATTAACAATGTCACTAAATAGTACATGAAATTAATTTAAATAATGTAATTATATGTCAGGTTATTGTAAACACTCACAATTATTATGAACATACAATGTATTAAAGTTATGAAAGCACTGGTTGCTTTAATAATCATGTAATTGATAAGTTATAATAGCTATAATAACATTGAGATAATTTTGATATAACTATAATAGCTCAATAATACATTACTAATTTTATTACAGGTGTATAAATGGCAAAGGCAATTGGGGACCCAACTTGGCATCTTGCCCTGGGAATTTCGCTGTTCAGGTATTTATGCATGGAGCACTTCACGCTGGAAATGTTCACTTCTAGCAGGCAGACTAGCACATAATGCAGAACCAGTAATTTTTAAGGATGTGCGTCCTGAGTTGCCGGAGGAGCAATCAGGTCATTTATAGAAGGCTTACCACAAGAAAGGCGTACGTTTCTATTATTATTATTATTATTATTATTATTATTATTATTATTATTATTATTATTATTATTATTATTATTATTTTGGCAACTAGATGGTGTAATAAAAAACTTTTTTCTTTTTTAATTTAATTAAACATCCTTATTTCTTTTGCAGGATCTGTTCTTGCATGTAGTGACTACATTTCTGAGTTCTTTGCTGGTTGCTAAATGAAGAGAAAAAATCCCGTAACACGTGGTGCAGTCAGAACTTTGCTCTTAGGACCTTGATGTTTGAACACTGGAAGTAAAATTGTAGTATGTGAACAAACCTAGCGCCTAAACCATGCGTAGAATTTTTTCAAATTGGATTGAAATTGACCGTCAATATTTTCAGTAGAAGCTGAAAATTTTAAACATTTCTAGTTTTTGGGGAACTTATATGAAGCTGCTTGGAAATGATTCAAATTTTCTCTCAAAAAATTAACACTTTTTTGTTTTAATTTTTGTAAGAGAACAGAGTTAAATATACTTAGAAAAGGTGGCAAAGGTCCGATTTTCAGGATTAACTCTGAATTTTTCAGAAATTGTAAAGTATGCTTTATCGGCAACTTACTATTGCAATATTGAAGATAGAGTCTTTTCCTTCGAATTAAATTTGTTGTGCATAAATAGTTCTTCATTTAAGGTCTGAAGATTTTATTGTAAATTTTAGTAGTTTTTGTGCAATTGTGGAAGAACTATTTGCAATTGTAAAAAATTACAAAAAGAAGATTTTCGAAACGGTATTCCAATGTTGTTGTTTTTTAATTTTTGTACGGTTAGGTGCTAAATGAACTCCTATACGATGACAAATGCCATATTGCCGTATTTTTATTTTATTGTATTTTATTTTTTCAAAATTGCAGAAATGTACTTGTGACTTGTCTTTCATGACGGTAATATTTCTTAGATGCGATTTCGCACAGTATTATGTTTATGAGTACATGCGCTTTAAATAATGTCATAAATTTTCTCGAAAAATCAACACTTTTTTGTTCAAATGAGCTCAAATTACTCATTTTCAGAATAGCTCAAACGTCATTTTCAAAGGTGGCTTCAATTTCTTTTCTTTCAACTATTTCAATGGATAGTGGTAATGGGTATTGTTTCATATGATGTGTAATGTTCATTTTGAGTATTCTTTGGTTTCCTAAAATTGTACAAATGTTTTTTGTTATTTTTTTCTTTCAATATCTCTATGCCTGTGTACATGCACATTTCAATGGATATATTATTGAATTTGTGGGTGAAGTTCTTCATATTACTTCAAATGGTTTTTCGAAAAACTCAATAGATTCCAGAAAGAGCTAATTTCGCATTTATAGTAATCGCTTAACGCCATTTTTTAAATGCTTCAAATTTTTCAATGAAATTGCTATTTAAGACAAGGTTTTAGCCTTCTTTAATACTATTAAAATCTACTATTTGGTAATCGAAGAGTTGAGAAAATAGCAAAAACATGTATTTTGGGCGGCGATAGCTGCCAACTGGCAAGAGGATGAGGAAAGACCATAGAGCCGGTCTACACCAAAGGAAATTAGAAAACTTAACTTCGAGAAAGTCTGTGCTATTCTGTAGCACTTCCAGTTACTGTAAGTAATTTAGTAAATCCAAACTGCAGGACCACTTGCTTGTAGACATATACCAAATTGAAGCTTGGGATTCAATTTAATAAATAAAAATTGTATTTTTGGAAGGATAACCATGTATGTTTCTGTAGCAGTAAATTTTTATCTCAGGTTTTTTTTTGGCCCACTATCTGTCTTGTGGACTATGTATAAGTTCCTTGAAAACATTGGAATTTTTACCAAAGAATTAGCTATTTTCATACATATTTCTGATGGTTCTTGAGATGTCTGTTGGGTACAATCTGATTATGATATGCTTATTTAGTTGGTATTGTTTTGGCAGAAATTGTGTAAGTGTTATCTGTCACATAACATGATTGGGAAAGATATGAAACATTGTTTTAGTACTTGAAAAACTGTCCAATACCTGTATTAAATGTTGAGTAATTCTGGATATATTGTCAGCCTTTGATTTTTCAGCCACGATCCATTACAACTAGCCATGCTTCTTGGACAAATATGGATATCGAAATAATAGTGAACCTACTAAGTCCAAAAACTGCTTGAGATAAAATGAAGTTAAAGTAGAATCACGTAATTTGTTTCCTTCAGTTCACTTGTACTAGGTAGGAGGTAAAACAGGCATCTACTTTGAAGAAAGCCAAAAGAGCATTTTGTGGACTGTTTGTGCAGATGCAAGTTTGTTTATTTATAAAACTTATCAATAATATTCATTTGTATTGTACCTTAGTAGTAATTTTGATAATAGGCTGAAATTTGACAGGTGTTGATAGCTGGAATGTCATTTTAATAATGATGCAATATTAAAGAAGTAATAAAATTAGTTATTTGGACAATTGTCTAAAGTCATGGTTTCAATATTTAGTCAATGACAAAGTAAAATAATCTGTTTGTTTGATTACTTGCTTGGCATTTATTTTGTAAAAATTGCATATGTATTATTGTATTATTGCTTATATTGTGTATGACTTAGATAATTTAGAAATAAATATTGTATTTATGAAATAACTTTTATTTTAACTCCTGACAACAACCCATTCAGTGACTAAGAATTCAAAATCCTAATATTTAGTCTTCTAAATTGCCTAGCGTATTTATTTTGCATAAAAAAATAATGTACACTTGATGCCATTTGAAAACAACTTCATTTAAATTTCAACGTCACTACGCGCCACCCATTGGTATAACGCCCTCGATTTTACAGTTGGCTCAAACTGGGTCTAAGATGGCTACTTCTCCGGCGAACATTATAAATTAGAATAAGAGCGTTGGATTAACGTTGAGTGCCGTCTCTATTAGTAAATTAGTTAATATGTTGACTCTGATGGTCTTATTACAATCAACAGAAGGTAATCTTAGAATGGAATATAAAAGGAAATAAACTATTTATGTATTTGGTCATCAATGTGTATGAGCAGTGAAATTCTACTATTGCTAGCTGATATTGTAGAATTTTACGGTGCTGTACTCAATTTGTAAGGGCGGCAAGTGCCTTCCAAAACAACACTGCTGCTGGAATCCGATGGTCTGGCTCCCTTTCTGTCTGTCTGTCCCTTCTCTCTTTTTTGAGGATGGCAGTCCTTGAAGTCGTCTGAAGAACACTGCCCACACATTTCTGCGTTCAAAACAGCCCCATGCACTTACCTGAGCGAACGACGGGTTTCGGCGTTTCGCGCAAGTGGTGACGTGGGCGCCGCCAGTTTCTGCGCGCTGCCCTCACTGGCTTATTTACAGCGCGTGGCGCGCCGACGCCCTCACCGTCCTGATGAGGGGGCGTGGCGGTTTTTGCGGGCCCGCCTTGCACTAAACGCACGTTGACCCTGCGCGCTCCGGATGTTCGCCCCACCCCAACCCGGCATCAACCCCGCCCCACCCCAGTGGAATTCAATTACGGTCGTTCCCGCACGGTTAGCCCCACGACCCCCGGCGCCATTGCCCGCCCTCCGCGGCTCCTGGCCGTCGCCTGTCTCTGACGGCTTTCCAGAGAAAGCGGCCGTTGCTTACACGTGTCGCAGCGCCTCCGAACGGGTAGCAGCTGCGCCGGCGGCGGCGGCGGCGGGAGACAACAGCCACGCACACGACTAAGCAGGGCGCGCTCACTCCTACCTTCTGCGCGGCCTCGCCCGCACCCCGCCGCGTATCCAGCGGATGGAACTCTGGGGAGGGCTCGTCATTCAGAAAACACTGTCATGTTAGCCCACGCGCCCTGTGCTTTGCAATATTTAGCAAACGTGGAACTAAAGTACTGAATGGACTACGTGTCACGTGTACATTTAATGTCACGTCCTTGAGAGTAAGTATTTACATCTGTATTCACCCTAGTGATCACCTCTATTGTTTTCATTCAGGAAAGATATACGGCAAATAGAAACGAAAGGACTTTTTTTAATTATGCTTTATTTAATAAGTCGCATGAATGACCAGGTCATTAGCGAACACACTCAGAATACAGTATTTTCATAAGTACAAATAGAATATACTACAAATTTGAAATTAAAGCACAAAAACATAATTTGTATAACATTACATGTCGACAATTAACAATCACATTCAATTGCAACAGAATATAAACAAAGAAAACAATAATTAGAACATATATTGCATTATTAATACATTATTTGACAACATTGTGACAATTTTCAAAGCTTAATAGATTTTTCGTTCCTTACAGCTTATTGATACAAGTTAATTTCTTTAAAAGTTTAAATACATTTCTGGGCCAGGTGTTGTTGTGGTGACGTCTGACAGACAGAGAGCTGTATATTTTTGGTGATATCGTTGTAAATGGAATAGAACAGTAATATTTGTGGTAAAGAGAGGGCAGATTGACATAGATCACATATTTTGCATTTCTTTTGTTAGTAAATGCTGATGAGTAAGTTTATAATGGCGAATTCTTAAACGGGTAAGTATAGTTTGATATTTTCTCTTGTGAAGGTAAGGAAGGTGGTCATCGAAGATACTTTTCCTTATCTAATGTAATTGGTTTGGTGATTTGGTCCATTCAGTGTTCCAAAGATCCTTGTTTCTTTGACGAAGTCCTTTCTTTATGTCATTGTGGAAATTTGGATACCCTTTAATAGGTGAATTAATAGTCTCTTTTGCTGCTTCATCAGCTAACAACATATTACCGGTGTGATGGGATCTATGTACACTATTTCATTGTTGATGTGTACAAACTATAATATGTTAGCTATGTCATTTACTATAGGTTCCTGGTTTTCAGAAAACTTAAGTTTACTTGCACACTTTTTGAATATATAAATATAACAAATTTGTCTTCGGTTTGTTCTTGAATATATTTAAAGGCGAGTAGAATGGCATACGCTTCACAGTAAAAAAATAGAGCAATAATCACTTAGGAAACGACTTTCTTAAAAAAGAAATAGACGTTCTACAGACTTACTCGAACAAGTTCGTTTTCTAATATCTTTGGTCTGGGATAGCTTTTCGGTTTTGGCACACATCTTCCCAGCTGCTATTTATCGTTTTCCAAAAGTACATTTTTTTCACATTTCCTCATTTTTTCGGCCTCACAATAGTACCTTATAATGTTAACTTCAAGAATATTAAAGAATAGTAAATCCTCGACCTATACGGTAATTTTCCATGAAACATTTCGAGGCGTTTTAGAGAAAATGTCGTTTGAGCGTTTCTGAAAATGCACGCAATTTGAAGCTCATTTTCACCCAAAACTTTTGAGTTTTCGAGAAACTTTATAAGAAATTATTTGAAGCAATTGTACTCACAAATGCAATAATGTATACACATTGCTGGTTATGTAAATATTCGGCTGAAAGATACCTAATATCTAACATAGAAAATACATTTCCCTTGGTGTTTATTCCTAAAAAAACCCAAAAGAATACATCGATGTGGGATGTATTTCATTTTATTCAATCTATTTAACATTATCCATTCAAAATTGTGAAAAACATTTGCAGCGGTTTCTGAGAAAACGGTGTTTCAACATTTGAAATGCGTGATTTCTGACCATTTTTACAGAAAACTTTTGAATTGAGAAAACTTTGTAAGACATATTTTTGAAAAACATATACCAATTTATGCAATAATATACAACTCTGGCAATATAAATATTAATGACCAGAGGAGAAGTCCAAAAATTACATTTTAGTAATTTTTTTTTAAAAAAAAGAGCCAAATGGCACTCTTGTTATCTCTTACAGGACATTTAGCAATATCTCTGCCAGAAGTTAAAAAAGTTCGAGCCGGTTTTTGAGAAATTCTTGTTTTTGATATTATTGTACTGTCTGTGCATTGTTAGCAAAAGTACTGAAATGCTGCGAAAAGAAACTGGCAAATTTTCGACACAAAAACTCGTATTGTCGGACCCTGGTAACGAAAAAGTGAATAAGTCTTGTTCCTGTACATAGTAAATTACTTCCTCTAACACATTCTGTAGTCCGAATTCGTGTTTTGTGGCTCTTTGGTACCGAAAAATCAACTGATGGCAAAACATCTGTCAGTCGGTCCGTCTGCAGTCAACGCTAGCGCCTAAGCCGTTTCGCGGATTTTCTCCAAAATTGCTTTTCCCAAGTTGATTTGGCTAGTGTCGGGACCTCTGTAAAGTGAAACATATTTTAATTTTGAGGGGTACTTTACATGAAGCCCCTTGAACATTTTCAACATTTTCAAAAGAATAGCACCAAATTTGTGGATCAGATTTTTCTGTCTGATAGGGTAGCGGTTTGCTAAAAGAATGGTGCAGGTCTTATTTTCTCCATTTTCAAAAAATTTCAAAAGTTCAAACACATTTAGCGTCTTCTCACAACTAAAATATTAAAGACGGTTTTTTTTCGTTAATAAAATGGTACATTGGAAGACGGACTTGGAAATAAGCTTATGTTTAATTTTCCAATAATATGAGTGGTTTTCGTGTAAGTATAGAAGTATAGAGAATTAAAACAAATTAACATTAAAAAAAACTGCTCCAAATTTTTTCTTTAAATTTTCTCTTTATATGTAATAAGGGACGTTAAAAATACGCTGTTAGTTCCATTTTCAAGTTACAGCTCCATTTCTTTTGAAAGTTGCAAAAGTTAACATTCAAAATTACAAAATTGCAGATGTATATTTTTGTCTCATACGAAGTCTGTTGTAAAAAATTAGTTCTTTAAAAAGGTTCATGTACAGAGCTTTGCAAAACGAGTGGTTTAAGCGTAATTTGCGACTGAAATTTATGTATTTAAAAAAGTATTTTCTCAAAATTGTTCCAAATTTCTTCTTAACATTTTTTCCTCTGATAAAAAAAACAACGTAAGTCGTTCTTTCTTGTAAATTCTAAAGAGAATGTCTATTTTTAAGTCTCATTTTCGTTGAGCTCTCCGCATTTTCGAAAATTGTAAAAACTTATAATTTGTAAACTACAAAATGGAAGATAGAGATTGTTGTTTTAAATCAAACCTGATTTAAAAAAATGAACTCATGTACATACAAAAGGTGATGTACAATTTTTTGTAAAAGTTAGTGGAAGTGTAATTAGTTAAAAATTAATCAAAAAAGTACAAGTGGCCCACCAACTGTGGGCCACAACAAAACTTTTCAGAAAATTAATGCATCATACAATTTTTAAAGCGTCAATCTAATATATGACTAGTGGTGGCACACACTTTCTCGTATTAATTACTTATTTTCTTTGGCCTTGACCAGCTATACTGGGTTGCCACATACTCTTGCCCGCTGCCATCTATCGCCACTCAAAGTACTTTCATTTATTTTTTTTGTCAATTTTGCCGTTTCCTAATAGTGTAACTGATATATTACTTGAATATTAAAGAAGAGTGAAATCCCGTCCTGAATGGAAATTTTATTGAAAAATTTAAAGCCATTAAAAAAAAAGAGGTTTATGTGTTAGTGTAAATGCGAAATTTGTGACTTTTTTCATAGAACATTTTTGAGTTTCCGAAAAATTTCATTTCAAGACATTTGAAGCACATTAACTTCCAGATGCAGTAGTGTTTGCAAATTGTTGGAAATGTGGATAATAACGGCATGAAAGATAATTTAAAAAATATATATTTGTGTTGTTTAAAAAAAACGAAAGAATACACTAAAATGAACTGTATGTCATATTAAACAGTACAATTATCACTATACATTCAAAAGGTTTGAAGAAAAAATTATGAGCAATTTTTGTGAAAATACCGTTTGAGCGTTTCTGAAAATGCGGAAATTTGAGCTCTTTTTCACAGAAAACTGTTGAGTTTTCGAGAAACTTCATATGACATTATTTAAAGCACCTGTACTCATAAATGCAATAATGATAACAAACTACCACTAATGTAAATATTAACGACGCGTAAGACAAGTCAAAAAATTTCATTATTGTAATTTTGGAAAAAAAAAGTAAAAGAATTGAGCAATATGGCGTTTATGCCATTTTGTAGAATACATTTATCACTATCACTGCCAACAGTTTAAAGAAAAAATGTGGAGCCGTTTTGAGAAAGTATTGTTTATGCTATTTTTTAAAATCCACAAATTACACGCAATATTGCGCGTAAACTACTAAATGTTTCTAAAAGTGTGTATGACGTTAATGAAAGAACTAATTATATGGAACAAATTTCATTTAAAGGAAAAGTGTCTAACTTCAATATTGTAGTTGCAGGAAGTTGCTGAACAAAAATTATACTTTTGCAATTCTCATAAATGCAGAGTTAACCGCGAGAAACAGATCTATGCCACCTTTATAAGTGTATTTCACTCTATTCTTACCAGAAATTTAAAGAAAAAATTTGGGACGGTTTCTGAGAAAATTTTGAAAATGTCCGGTTTTAATGTAAAGTACCCTCAAAAGTTATTGAATGGGTTATTAATGGACTAAATGTCTTTAATGGTGGTGAGGCTCAGGCCATTTAGCCTGCTCTTCCGCCTGACCACTTTCAGAATTTATATACAATAGTACATAATAAAGGAAGTCATTCAATGAAAAATACGCACGCAATTTGGATGAAGATTTTCACATGGATGACAGGAGTGAAAGCGAGGAGGACGAGTTTGATAGGAAATCGGAAAAGAATCGGGATGAAGTAGAGAGAAAGGAAAGAAAAAACGAAAGAAAAGGAGAAAAAGAATCAGCGAAATGTTAATAAGTTCTGTTAATTAATTCATTGAGGTTTTGAAGAAGCTAAAATTCAATATCGCAGAGCTTTGACTCAGGCCAAATCGACACGGGTTTATTCAGTTTGGAGAAAATCTACATCATAGTTTAGGCGCTAGTGTTGTTCACATACACCAGACACCATCGTTAGGAGTCTCGGTGTATGCTGTTCACAGACACCAGACGGGACAGACGTACTGATAGATTTATTTACGATTTCAAACAAAAACACTTTTTCGGTATCAGGACTCCAAACGTGTATTTCGTTGAAATCTCGAAATCAATTTTCCGCAGCATTATATAACTTTCTCTACACTCCATATATACGTTTAGAGAGATTTTCCTAAGGGTGAGCCAAAATGACAGCTAGTGGTGGCAACATAACTGAAGGTTCAGTGGCCGTTGTGCCCATTAGACTCCCTTCCCGCATTCGTTCGATTGCAGTTGGCTAACTTGTCAATGGCTTAGACAGTTCCTTTTGTCATGTCCCCTTGTTCGACAAAAATAGTGTGCGCTCCAAAAAATAATTGATATTAGGAAATGCAGTGTAATGTGCTCTTCTGTAAAAAAATTCTTTATATATTACATTGAATTTACTTTTTGTGTGATAAATATTATTTTAAAACCGAGACTTGAATGCGAGATGCGTACCGGTGGACGTGTTTCCGGCTTAAAATCATTTTTCTTTCTATTTACATTCGTGACAGTTTTCTTTTACTGATTGTGAGAGCATGTTAAGAGATTTTCCTCATACGTAATTAAATTTAAATATTTCCCGGATTCACGTACGTGCATATACCTCAGCGAAACTCTTAGACTTCTGCATAGTGCTTACGGAGCCATTAGCACTCTTTACGAAGGGCGTGTCTGAACAGCTCGTCGCGGCAGAGGGATACTTGTTCGAAATTACATATGATGTTCACTGAGCCGCGAACTGTCACTTTGGCTTTCATCCTTAGAAAATCGTTCTACTGCATACGCGAAAGTACAAAGAAAACCTCTTTTTTCGGTGTCAGGACCACAGGAGATCGTAGTCGAGTCGGTGAGTAGTGCTCACTTGGGGCGGCGGCAATAATTTATCTCAACTGGCGTGGGTGCTGTCCAACTCTCTTCACTGGTCCCGTTGCCTGCCAAATTTCCAAACTCACAGGCCAAAAGCTTTGTCAACCCACCCTCGGCCGATCACCGCGCCCCCTCCGCCCTTCCGTAGGCGGAGCTTCGCGGCGGCCGCAGCCGTATGCACAGAAGCCTCCGATCCAGACTCAGACCTTGGAGCCACAGGGCATTCCAACGCTACCTTCATTATTTTATTCATTTCGTACATTTGCATTTTATGTTATTTTTCACTCATGTACGACAGCTTGAAAATAGTAGAATAAAAATTAGTAACATGTAAATGTGTCGGAAGGCCAGTATTGCTTACCCAAAATATTCATATTAGTTAAATGTAAAAGTGCCTTCCGGCTAGTATTGCCTATAGTATCATCTTTATCCTCATATTATCTTAACACTAAGGTGCCATGAAGGCGAGGCACGCAAAGGGACGTGATAGAAACCGTCCGTTAAATCTATCTTGACGGAAAAGTTCGAAGTTTGAACAGCGTTGAGCACTTACAAAGGGGAGGGCATGAACACAGGGGGAATATGACGCCGTCCACGGCGACATATCGTAGATAACTCGGGTCTTGGCTTCCGTCTTCGGAACGATCCCTAGGGCGAAGGAATTCTTCGCTTCCTCACGAGTCGTGGGTTCCAGAATGTTTGCCGTACACATGTTGCGCGCCGTCTTCTGAAGGCGCGGACTGGTTGTGCGCAAAGCCAGCGGCACCGGGAGAGAGGATACCCAGCAGGAAACGTACTGGGGGATTCAAGAAAGAATTATGAATAATGTGGAAAACTTCTCAAACGACATCGATGTTATGGTTGCCCATTTTAATAACGCCGTCCTTCATGCGGCCTCATTTGCCATCCCGAAGTCGTCGGGCCATCCACGACACCCCCTGTGCCATGGTGGAACGCTGATTGTGCCACCGCGGTTCGTGATCAGAAGAGGGCATTGGCAAAACTTAGTAGGTTCCCAACCATGGAAAACCTAATAAATTATAAAAGATCCCGAGCCAAAGCTAGATTAACGATACGGGAAAGTAAGGCTGCGTCCTGGAGAGTCTACATCTCGTCATTTTTTTTGCCGTTCATCCCCTAATCTTGTGTGGAGAAAGTTCCGACAGATCGGTGGAAGATTGCCTTCGCCGTCTATCTCAGGGCTTATGGTAAATGGCAATCTCCTAACCTTCCACGTTAGAAATTGCTGAAGAAATGGCTTCATTACGAACGCATCTTCCAGCCCGTTCAATATCGTTCAGGCTTTCAAAAACGAAAAGAAAAATGGAAAACTGTAAATTAGACTTCTCGAGTCGCGTGGAGGAAGATTACAATGTCTTTTTGTCCATGTACGAACTCTCCTGTGCCCTCGCTAGTGCGAAAGATTCTGCTCCAGGACCATACCAGATACATAACCAAATGTTGAAACACCTACCGGGAAACGCTCGTTTCTTTCTCCTCGGCATTTTCAACAAGATTTGGGCTGAACACGCAATACCAAGAATTTGCAGGAGGTCATTGTTGTCCTAATCCCAAAGAAGGAAAGGACAGAAAACTCTCAAGTTACCGCCCAATCTCTGCTCACAAGCTGTGTGTGCAAGCTTAGAACGAATGGTAAATACACGTCTGGTCTGGGTCCTGGAACAAAAGAACGTATTTACACTCTCAGCGCTTCAGGAAGAAGCAGGTCGCTTCACTTTTTCGTGCATGTCATCAGAAAGCGTATGACACCATCTGAGTAAGTACGGTATTCTTCGCACCTTGCATACTTAGGCCTTAGGGACGACTCCTTTGTTTCTAGTAGGTTTTTTCATCAAGATCTTCCGCGTCCGCCTTGGCGACGTGTTATCCTCTAGTCATCAGTTAGAAACGGTGTTCCCAGGATCGATTTGAGCCGTAACTGCCATTGCTATCAATAGTATTGCATCAGTTATCCGGTAAACTGTGAAGGCTTCACTGTTCGTTGACGACATTGCAATCATTTGCTGCTCCATGAGCGTGCAAGTTATTGAGAGGTAGCTACAACTTGTGCTCAACAAACTGCAGGAATGGAGCGATGAAACAGGATCTGCTCCTCTACCTCAAACCACTTGAATACCTTGCAGAATCCATCACCTCCATAATCACCCCGACCTTTTCTTGGAGGACAGCAGCTTCCCATTCGCTGAATCCGCAACCTCCTTGGGCTCACATTCGACAAGAGCCTAATCTCGGGCGAAACATGGTCCGCAAACTACAGGGCTGATGCATCACCTCTGAATCTCCTTCGCACCTTACTGGTCGCACTTGGAGCGTGACCGTCTTTGTCTTTGCGTTTGTATAGAACTCATCCGACCTATCTTGGATTACGGATGCATAGTGTAAGTGGCCGCGTCTCCATCAACCCTCCGGCCATTAAATAATGCTGGCCAATGCCGACATAAGGATTAGTACAGGCGCGTACTGCACGAGTCGTACCGAATGCCTCTTGACCGAGGCTGGAGAACCATTCTGAGCTGAAGGCGATATTCTGAGTGCCTCCTGGCGCGAAACTATCCAATGTTGATACCGCGCCAAGCAGTCCTCCTCCATCCAACCCACTTGACTTCCATATGCACTTAGATCATCGTTATCACATCCCCGGGAGTCCGCTCTGCATGTTTACAGAAGCCTATATAAAACTACCCAACCCGTGAAACCCTCGAAACCTTTGTTTCCTTGAAACTACACCACGAAAATAGATCTTAGACTGTCTAACCTTCCTAAACTCTGCAAACTCCCCAGTACATTTATTGGAATTTGAGGCGATAAACTACATATCCTGGCTACATTACTTCATTTACGCCGATTGCTCCTCTCAAAACGGCAAAGTCGGATGTGCCTTCTACTGCAGTAGAGCCACGCAAGGTTTTCGATTAGACTCTTCGTGCAGCATCTATACCGCAGAGAAGTATGCGGCCTTGGAGGCACTTAAACTTGCTAACCGATGTCATTAAAGAAAGTAGGACTGCATTGATTCCAAAAGCTCTCTTGAATCCATCCTCCTCCTCGTCTTATGACCCATTGACAAATGACCATCCAACACCAAATCGATCATCTATTGGTTCAATTATATTTTAGACTTTGGGCACCTGGGATCGTGGGAATAAGAGGAAATGGAAATAGCTGAACAGGCGGCAAGTTCAAGCCCGAAGAAAAGAGAATTAGACATCTTCACAGTCCCTACGGAAGACACTAACCTCTATAAAACGCTCTATCCGCAGTGAATGGCAAGAGTGGCATAACTCAGATTTTAAGTTCACGAGCATCAAGGGATTCCATAAATCTTGGTCTTCCTCATCTCGTGATGCTCGGCGCGAGGAAATAATTTTAATACGCCTCCGGATCGGTCACTGCCATGTCTCCCACGGTTATCTCCTCCACGGGGACCCACCCCCTATATGCAAATACTGCAAAATAGATCTTACCGTGGAGCATGTTCTCTTACACTGTGTTAAGATAAGAGAGAGTCGTCGAAGGCATGACCTTGCTAGCTCTCTAGCGGGGATTCTTAGTAACGACGAATCTTCTCTCTGCAAGCGTTTTGGCTTTTTGCGAGAGACTGGCTTCTACAGCCTTATCTGAGAGAAGATGATAATGCCAATTATTGGCTTTTAAGCCCGATTTAAAAACTATCTGGCATTTTTATGCCAACGTTCCTAAGCATGTCTTTTTCAGCTTTGCTTTCTATATTTAAAGATTTTAATTTTTTGTTAGCTTGGCACTGCAATATTGTGCACTGGTCTTAAAATGATTTGACACGGGCCCAAATGACCTTAGCCGTTGAAGCGCCCTTAAACTCAATCAATCAGAAGGTACAGCGATAATTATATCCCACAAAATAACACGCCATAAAATTACTAACCCTAATTCACCAGCATTTGAAATAGTAGCCGTAAAAATAAAACTAAACTCTTGTTACTTCACTATATACAAGTGTGTAGCATACAGGCCTCATGAATGTAAATTCGTTAACTTCATATAAAACAAAATTTTTAAAATATTAATAATATTAATACAAAAATACTCCCTTTCGGCTACTTAAACAGCAAAAATCACATTTGGAGATGCAATACTACCTCACCTCAAGGAATCAAATTCCATTCCTTTACTCACTAAAATAATCTCAAAATAAAATCTTCAAATGAATATACCTACTATTCATACAAATACAGCATTATTCCTGATATTCAAGATATTTGCATTACAACTAAAATATAAATACACTAATCTCACACTCAATCTCAAATGTATTTCGAAATTTAGACTCAGATCATTTTGCTGTAACACAGCCCAGCAGCCCAATGGTTTTCCCTATGCTGAAAGCTGGCTCTACTGACAGATGTAGCATTAGTAGCGCCCCAAGGGATTAGTAAGCTGACACGCTCTCGCACCAGGTTGGTGTATGCTAGATCAAGAATTTGACGCCGTAATTATATTATTTAAAAACCTAACTCACATTCTAGTCCAATTTTATCATTTGTTGTTATTAACGAAAGCTTAAAAGTACAAAATCCTAAGAACAACATCTAATATCCTGTAGAATTTCTTCCAAGGTCGGCAGAGCGAGATCTGACACTTGACGTTTCAGAAGGAATTCCTTTATATTTTGTGGATTTATATACTTCAGAATGTGCAAATTAAATGAATATTTGGGTTTTCTAGCGAGCAGTTGTACAAATAAACAAGAAGCGAGTATTTATACACAGGACAATCACATGAAACACAACCACATACATACAGAAAGAAATATATTTATTATCAATTATTATTTTTTAGATATTACATCAGTGTCATAACACTCTCAGCCATTAATTGACGCACATTAGTGGAGGGATTTGTCAGTTTATTTACTGTTACCGGGAACACCACGAGGAGGTTCTTTCCATGTTCCCATATATACAACAGTATATAAAAGATATATATATATATATATATATATATATATATATATATATGTATATATATACAATATATATATAATAAAACCCTTCTTTTACACTTTTCATGGGATCGTAGGGAAAAGTGTGTAAATTGCGGGAAGTGCAAATAAGGGGAAATAATTTTTTTCCTTTAAAAACTATAAATAAAATTGTATTTAAATAATAAAAGACCAATAAGAATTATAATATTCAGTATTATACACAAATAAGATTATACAGACAAAAAGAAATCAGATATTTTGGTTTGTTTTCTTCTTTTAGCTTGGACTGATTGAATTTGAGACTCTAGTTAATAAAGTTTTTCAAATGTAGTATCACCACCATCTGCAGCAGAGAGGTATTACTTTAATGATTCTAATGCTGCAAATGCTTGTGCACTCTCGTGGGAGGAGGTTGACTACACCGTAAACTGTCATCTTCACTCCCATCAGCATCTTCACCAACAGCATTGTTTTGAAGATAATCTTGAACAATATCTTCTAATGAGATTGTTCATCACAGTAATGAACATCATTGTCCACAGATACAAACGAAGTTTGAGACTTGACATTTGTCCAGCTCCTCACTCAAATCAGGTAAAGACCTTCCACGCATCTTCTTCTGGTATCTGCCAGGAAGTCAGCTTTAAAACAGTTAGCAATAGTAGATCGTTTTACTTCCCTCCATGATTTTGCAATAAATGTACATCTAATATCGAAATCTTCATTTCTGCTGCATCCAATACATTCAATGTAATTTTAAATATTTTCTGGACTAAATTTCTACGATAGTGCACTTTGAAATTATTAATGATGCCCAAATCCAAAGGCAAAAATAATTTGTGCATTTGGCTGGGAAAACTCCATTCTTATGTTTTTAAATTCAACGTTTTGGGATAAAGGCATTGATCTACAAATAGAAGGATTTTTCTATTTTGTGCTCCCATTTTAGCATCAAGAGCAATAGAACTTGTTGGAGTAAATAACTCTGAAGTCATCCATGCTTTTTTGTTTGAGGCATACGATGTTGGCAATGTTCTTATGTTTTTAAAGCAACGTGGCTTTTTTGCATTGCCAATAACAAACGGACGCAAGGTTTCCGTTCCATTTGCGTTTGTCCCCAACATTACCGTGAGTCGAACTTACTATGCTTGCCCCCATGGCAAGGTTCATTTTTCTATCAAACGTTTTATTCGGCAGAAGATTAAAATAACCTACTTCATCGATATTGAAAATATCTCGCATCATATTCACTAATTAATTCACGAAGGGTGAGTCTTTCCAGGAAGAAACAATACTTTTATCAACACTCATTCGATTCTCCACAAATTCGTTTCTATATACAACATTGTACCGTTTCTAAAAACGATCAACTAACCATTGGATGCAAATAAAATCAAGTTCATTCCTAGCATATCTGCCACGTTTTTTAGCCTTTTCCTCAAAATTGTACCATTAATTGGTATATTGATGCCCTTGTTGTCCTCGAAACCAGTTTTTAAAATTTCTTCAGTTTCTCATATTTTGAGTATTCTTTTTTACGTACTTCTCTTTTTAGATTGTTGTCCGCACTCCTTGCACTCTGTTCGGATTATTTTTCGACACTTCACGATTGTATTTAAAGTTGAAAGAAATTTCCAACTGCTTCGCCAACACAACACGTGGTCCTGAAAAAGCGTCCACTTTCTTCAAAATCTCCATTTTCTGTTCAATAGAAAAACTTCTTCTATCTTTCTTCTCCATTGTACACCACTTCTACAGCTCGAAGTTTTCGCACACTTCCACCCCGCAATTTACTTCAAATCACTATCATCTTTCGCACTATCACAAGCCACAATGAACGCAGTACCGAATGGCCTGGGTTCCCTCGCCGGACCGACGCCACCCAGAACGACGCGACGTGAAAATCGCGCTCCTTTGCGAGACCGGAAATCGGAAAAACGGCTTAGTTGTGGCAGGTAAAGTTGTAAATTGCTGGGAAAACTGAAATTATACTAACGTAAATGGGGGGTATTTATAACATGATGAATATACGAAAACTGATGGGACCGACAAGAAATGTTGTAAATGCCGGGAAAACGTAAATTGCGGGAACGTAAAAGCGGGGTTTTACTGTATATATATAATATATATATATATATATATATATATATATATATATATTCTAACACACCCTCCTACAACCTTCCACACGTGGTGAGAGCGTGATTGTATGAATGCTCGTGAAGCGAGCTTAAAATTCTCAGGAAGCAGGATCTTTTGGGTATGAGAAAGGTCTAAATCCTTGACACAATGAATCAGATAAAATACGAATAATAATGAGCATATATTCAATGAAAAAATTACAATGACGCAATTTTATAACAGGATAATGCACATTAAATAATTTGTCACTGAAAAAAAACAAGGCAAAACAAAAAATATGACACCTCGACTGCCTGAACACACATTCACTAATCCAAATTACAATTTGCTCATTCCTCTTTCTGAATTTTTCATCTACCAAATTATTTTATTCTTTTTAGCCTCTAGTTTTTCCGTGCACGGCTTTTAAAATGAATTTTACACTTGTTTAAGAACGTCACAGGTGCTAGCCTTGGGCTTCGCACCACTATAACACTGAACTCAAAGAGAAAACACAAAACGTAATATACACGTTACTTAAATCTGACCCCTTTATATCACAGAGCAATTAATTTTAACAATACAATAAACTGACTTTTCCAGATAATCTCCCTGGGTTCTGTACAACATGTGAAAATCACAATTATTACAATGAATAAAGGTATGGACTCTTTTGAATGAATTTAATGACACGTGCAGTAAATGAACTTGAAACTGCCACTCACATCGTTCGGGATACTTCTCCCACCTATTCTGGACTTTTCACCCACTTTCAACACGAATTGTCGTGTATTTACTGCTATTCTCTTTCCCCAACTGGTCGTCGCATAAAAGTTGCCAGTTCGTTTACCTCGTCCTGGCATTGCTTGCCTGTGGGTAACCTTGAATTTTCATGCCGCAGCCCCGCGTCGCCACTCTTCTCCGTTTGCTGTCCCACGACGTTACAAGTTTCCTTCTCGAAAACTGGACTCTGATACGCCTACACTTACCAATCCCTTCTCCCGTTCTCCGGACTCGTACGATTCTCGTTCCAGTCCAAATCTTTCTCACATACGCTTCGCTCTTCCTGGGATCGTCCTTCTACTTCAAGCCGCCCATCATTGCCTCGTGCTTCCAGCCCTCGAATAATTAATGTAGCTGAAGGCGCTTTAAATGCTGGCCTACTACCACACTTTGTGCGTGTGGTCTCAGCGTGCAATATGAGATGCTGATTTAGTTAATGACCTTTCTCTGTGCCGAATTTTACAAATTTGAAATTATTTCGAGTCAAACAGTCACCACTTGCTCGCAAGTATTGTGAATGCGAAGACTGTCTGTGCACTCTACTTCTTAATTACCTGATTTCGAAGATACGCTTCCTGCTTAACTTTTTAACTACCGTTAAATAAACTTCTATGCTATCAAGTTACAATCGCCGTCCCTGCTGCAACAAAAGAGCTCAGTCTAATGCCGTCGCTGGGCTGCAATCAGAGAGTTCCTTCCGGAGGCGCGCCATGATACTATGGTACTCGCGTCTGAGGAAATTTTGGAGTGGTGAATATTCTCTCTTTGTGACCTCCGGAAAACATTATTCACTAGTTCGGGCGTCAGAGTTCGAAAGCCGTGGGTAGATGGGTTGTTTGCGCCATCGCTCCGCCGCGCACCCTCCTCCTGTCTGTTCGTGGCTTCTTTTCGTAGCTGATGGTATGCAATGGGGGTTGTCTAATCTCCCATGACGTTTCGATATATATATATATATATATATATATATATATATATATATATACACACACATTATATTAACCTTCATGTTCATATTTACAGATCACCCAAGAAATAAAGGAAATAATAAATATTTCAACACCGTTTTCATAAATCCCAAATTTCTAACGTTTTCCTTTGCTACACATGTATTTTAATGAGATAATAATCTTAACAATTAGCACCTTAAATTATTATTAAATATTTTCAAATATTTTTAATAGTTTTTCGATCATATTTAAATATTTATCTCGGAAGATGTGCAAATTGAGTTTCTCCCGAAACTGGCTTCTCTCGAAAATTTCTGCACATAAATCTTCGTGTGATCAGGAACAGAAATAGATTATATAGCAGCATTGGCCGCTTGAATGCGCTTAGTGTCGTGCCAGGTCCAAAATGTGCTAGCAGCGTGATCATGGTTAGATCGTGAACACAGGCCAACGATCAAAAACTTTTTTGGATATGTTTACCTAATTATTATCAATTTAAGTGTGGTGATTCCAAAAATAACATTAAGATGCCTTTTCACGCACTATTTGTCCACATTTTAACATTTTCTCTTTAAAGCTAGGCAAATGGAGCTCTGAGTATCTAGAAATGTATGAGATGCAGGAAGCTGGAATGAGAAATTAAAAGGATGACAGAGAGGGTAATATACTCTTTGAAAAAATATTTGACATGCAGTACCGTGTTTTTTTTTATTGAAGGCACACGTTTTTGCATTGTTGCTATGAAGATAAGATACTAGTTTACCAGTTCAGTCATATTAGTCATGGCTAAAGAACAGTCCTGTCAATTAGTTATATTTGTATGAATTTCAGGATTAAAACACCAACGGAACATTACAGACTTTGTTAGAAATATGTACTCTTTCCTATTTTTGAATTAAAACTTGGTAATCAGGACAAATTCGCACTACATAAAGTAAGTATTTGTGAAGAGGGTCTTAGAAAATGGTCTAGTTATTCTTTAGATTTCCCATTCCGATGGTATGGAGGGAGCCATGGATAAGATTCATGGCTCCATGGTTCAGATAATTTCTAGTTTTGTTAAATTGATGTTACTGGTTACAACTCAAAAAACAATAAAAGTAATTCAGTACCCTAAACTACCAACTACCAAATGCAATTAGGCCAATAAGCCATAGTCCCGATCTGCCTGGAACCTAAACAACTAGCGGCCATTACAGGATAACATGTATACGTGCGATAATATGTTAATCAGGATAATACGTTAAGTGATGAATCTACCTAAGTTATAAAGATGAACTAGCTGGAAAATGAACAGTGTCCAGTAAACAGTGTTTACCAAAACCAGTTGTTTACTTAAACTAAGGTAAATGATTTGGTCAGAGATTTGGACGTAACAAAGGAGAAAGCTGAACTCCTTGTCTTCAGACTCAAGGAAAACAACTTGTTAGCAGCTGAAATTTCAATACCTGTGTACTGGAGAGGAGATTAGCAATTTGATCATTCTTTCAAACAACAGGATTTAGTACATTGCTGGAATATTGCCGGAATATTGACGGTCTAGCAAGAATGAGTTCGGCAAATATGAAGGAAAGTTATGAAAACCTCAATGTAGTTTTGGACTCCGCACATGGATGGATGATATGTGATGACTAGGGCTGTGATTTATATGCATTTGTATATTTTTCTGTTAACTAAAACATCCCGTTTCAACAAATTGTATACGTTTTGAGGCATTTAGAATCAATTTAAGCTATTTTTATTTCGCATATTTTCGTATATATCACCATAATTGCATATTTGGGCCATATTTCCATATTTTTCTTGCATATTAATCCCTCATCCGCGAAATGAAGCCCAACAGTTACAATTCCGTCAGCGTGTAAGCGGCTCTGACAGTTCTCTCGCCTCGTGCTGTGTTGTCACCAGGTTTTATTATAATTGAGCGGAAGTCATATTTTTAAGGTACAACCTATATTCTTTTTATTTTGTGAAATATACATTAACTGCATTTTCAATTATTTTCCTAAGAAATGAGTATTTTTCAAAATTAAGCCCTTGACTTAATGTTTGTCGCTTGTAACTATTTATACGATTTCTGTATCTTTTTTGGCTGGAAACATATTTTCCACTTTACACTTTTTATTTATTTTTACACTTACACATTACATTACACTATTTCGCATCTTTTCCTTTTTTTAATTAATTACCTAATATATTACCATATATGCGTATTTCAAAGGTTTTATAGCATATAAATCACAGCCTTAGTGATGACTCTAAAATGACATGCATGCTTCTTGGCCAGTAATGTGTTTTCTTACTAAATTACCATGTTTACTATGTGGATGGGATAGTAGGGCGCGAGATCAGCATTGGTCTAGAAAGAATTGGTCTGTAAGAAAGCTTTAAAGCCAGAGGAAAAGAACATTCTACGGGACTATCTGGTATATCAACACAAGGTTCTGCTGCCTCCATTGCACATACAATTAGCCCTCATGAAACAATTTGTAAAGGGGTTACCTAAAGATACGCAGTGTTTCAAATACTTTTGTGAAAAGTTTCCGCAATTGTCTAAAGCAAAATTAAAAGAGGGAATCTTCGTTAGGCGTGATATTCGAAAAATGATGTTTGATACACAATTTGAATTATATATGACATTAAATGAAAAAGAAGCGTGGATTGCATGTAAACACGTTGTAAATAAGTTTCTAGGCAACAAAAAAGACCCAGACTATCAAGCAATTGTTGCTAATGTGCAGGATGCTTTCAAGAAATTGGAATGTTGAATGTGCCTGAAGGTCCGCTTTTTATACAGTCATTTACATTTTTTTCGGACAATTTAGGCGATGGAAGTGAAGAACAAGGTGTGCGTTTTCTTCAAGATCTAAAAGTGATGAAAAAATGTTATTAGGGACGCTGGTGCACCAACATGATGGGAGATTACTGTTGGTCACTTTAACCGGAGAGGCAGCATACGGAACATTGGAGAAAGAGCTATATCAGGGGATTTAAAGAAGACACATAGAAAGTGTACGTCAATGAACACATAAAGCCTTTGTAGAATGTAATCTTAAGAATATAAAGCAATCTTCTTGTTTAAATAAAGTTCTGTTGGTATTTTAAAAGTCTGTTTACTTTTCATTTTATTGCTATAGCATATTTTCCCATATCTTAATACATCAAATTGTGACTAAACTGTGGGTGATGGAAACAAATAGAGTTCAAATGCGGATTCAGCACCCAAAAAACTATAAAAATCAGCTATCAAGATTTAAAAAGTTTTTGAAACCCTTTTGTTGGCCTGTGTAATTATTACCCTAAATATTATCACAAATAACAATTCTCCTAAATCACGCTCTCCGGTTATAAAAACAATTTTTAAAACCCATGAAATAGTTATACAGTTGAATAGGTTTTATATATATATATATATATATATATATATATATATATATATATACATACATATATATATATATATATATATATATATATATATATATATTAACAAGTAGAAGAAACCTAACTGGAAGTCTAAATACTTTTTTTTATTATTATATTATTCAAAAGGGTGGTTTATAAGAATCATACAAACATTCTTAAACATGCTTTGTAGTTTTTTCTTGAAAAATATTGTAATCTAGTCATAATTTTCATCAATATAGTTGCATTGAATACTTATTAATACAAAAAGTAGAGACATTTCTTCCTATACGAAATGTTGAATTTCAGTATTGTGATGTTGAAATGAGTAACTCCTTGGAATATCCTCATATGCTACTCACAGAAATTGTCATCCAACCATACTTATATTTTTACCATTCTTTCTTTTGCAACAAACCTTGGTGTCCTTGATGGAGGTAGGCGGTTTGGTAGAAGTTTGAGAAGAGAAAAAAGTTGATGATGTTGAAGGCAATGCTTGCTAACAGAAACAAGACTGGCTGCTGGCAGGTTATATTTGCAGTGTTGATAGTAATCACAATTGTTACAATCACAAAATGCGCCTGTTGAAAAAAATAAGACACTTTAAATTTTACACGCGACTTTTTAAGAGTATTCTTATTTACAAGAATTTATTTATTTAAGAGAATTTTACACGCGACCTTTTTTACTTTTTAAGAGTATTCTTGGCAGCAGTATAAAAATAAAATAGTGCTGCAGTTTTTTTTAAAGAAAACTTCTTCATAAATATATAACTATTAAGAAGATAGTAGGGATAAAATTTTGAAAAAAATGAGAAGCTGCATTATTTTGGGTTTTATATATCGTCTACGTGTTTTTTCACGCAGCAAATTTTTATGCAATTAATTTGTTATAACTCCACCAAGTCCCGCTGCAGCACAATATTGTGCTGAATTTTAATTCAACCTGAGCAACATTGGTTCTGGGCATTGCAATGTGACGCAGGGCGAAGCTGACAAGGACAGAACAGGCGGAGCGCCCGAGACACACAGAGAGAGACAGAGACAGTCAGATTCAAAGAGAGAAAAAGAACGACAGAGATACAGAGAAAGACAGACATAAAGTGAGAGAAATAGAGACAAAGACACAAAACAGACTGAGACAGAGACCGAGACGGAGAGACCGAGGCGGATTTACAGAGACAAAGGGACAGCGACACACTGACGGACAGACAGACAGACAGACAGACCGGACACACAGACAGATCAGATACACAGACAGACCGGACACGCAGACAGACCGGACACGCAGACAGACCGGACACGCAGACAGACCGGACACGCAGACAGACCGGACACGCAGACAGACCGGACACACAGTCCGGACATACAGACAAACCGCACACACAGACAGACCGGACACACAGACAGACCAGACAGACATTTAAAATTCACGGTAATATTATGATGCAAACTGGTGCTTGAAGCTCATTGGCTGAAGTCGGATGCGCGAGAACCTACCCATCTCATTCCACCATGGACAGTCCGATTGAGTTTGATTCATAAATGATGTAACACATAAGATTTTGCGTTCATATGTCGTGATTGAATCTATGATTAAATATTGGTAAAGCGGTTTTCCCAATCACGTTTTGGCTCGTATTTCAAATTTTTGAATTAATAAAATTGGTTTTAAAATTTTTCACTATTGTCCATATTGTTTAAAAGTTCGAAAAAAATATATGTTATAGAATGTTAAAAGACACATTCTAGGCAAAACTGAGACACATTCAACCTTATCTCTGTCGAAAATCTATTTCAATTTTTTTCTATTTTAATTTTGTGGTAGAATTGCTTGCCAAAAATACCTTTAATTTCAACTGCTTTTCCCCGCCTCTTAATTTTTTTCAGCCTGATACATGCAATAAAAGCTAAGAAAAAAACATGAAAAATATTTTTCTCGCTACAAATCTTTGCTACAAATTGTCCTGAGAGGCTGATATTTTGTGAAGCTATGGCATATTTTACCTCTTTCGTATGGAGTTATTGATTGGCGATTATCGATTGGGTTTAGCTACTTTTCACCCCCTTCTTCACACCTTTTATAGTAGAAATATTTCGCCACGTCACACATCTGACTACTGGCATCTGAGTGCAGTTTAGAAACTTCAGTAAACTTCTATGCGAATGGAATGACTCCGAACTCATACACTCTTTAATAATTCAGGTCTTGGAAACTAGAAATTTAGAAATTCAATATACCTATTATCTTTACGAAATGCATTCGACATTTTTGAAGCATTGTATGTCAATGTGTATGGCATTCTAATACACGTACGCAATAAACACTTACCATTTGAACAAGAGTGATAAAAGGTTTGAGGAAGAAAACGCCAGGTATTTGATGGCTGATACAAAATAGTAAAATATAGTAACAGCGTGCGCCAGCTTGATCCTGACGCTCATAATATAGCTCCGCCTAAAAGAAAACGACACCATGTTTATTACAAAGATTGTAAATTGCTATTGCTAGTACGATCATTACAATTGTTTCATAAATGTTATTTTTCATCAAAAGGTAGCAAAATTAAAATTAATAAATAAAATGAGTTCAAATAAGTAATTAGATATCAAGTAAAAGAAAAGTTAAGAGGTAATTATGTAATAGCAAGAAGGAAGAGGGCATTTGCTTTTACGTCTGATTGCATATTCTGGCAGCATAAACTATTACTTAAATGGAATTTAACCAACCTGGAAAGAGTCGGTACGCAACCCAGCTGGCAATCGCTACTGAGACGTGATGAGTGATGTGAAGGAACGTCAATTGGTTCCTCTTCTTTCGCAGCACAATAAAAATTGTGTCAAAAAGATCTATCATTTTAATGACATAGTAGAAATATATCGTTTCATTGACCTGCAAAAAACAGTAATTACATACCAATATATTGCAAGAAAAAGGTTTAGCCTTCAGTGGGCACGCGGCGTACTGAGTACTCCACGCTAAATTTCTGAGCTTATATTTTCTAAAATTGCGATAAGCCGGCTCTTTCGATACCTAATACCCTACCGTCAGTTGTTGCTCTGCTGATTGTGAGTCAGTATGTATTTTTATTTGTGTTGGGTAAACTCTGTGCGAGCTCTTTTCCTTTTCCCGTGCATCTATGCGTACTCTGTACGCCGCGCGCCTAGTTGGAAGTAATTAAACATTTTTTTCATTTTTACAATAGAAAGTACAGCATTAATAGCGCTCTTCTAGATACAAAGTTTGGGATGGAATCGCATTTGGAAGAATAGATCGACGACGACTCCTCAGATAATGAACCATAAAATGTACAAATGTTCGATCCAAATCTGAAGAAGACATATGCACATCACACTTCAACAGTGATAGTGATAGCGATGAATTATCTGAAAACAGCCAAGAATACTTTTCTAAAATCATTTTCAAACACAATAGATCATGTCGTAAGAAACAATTACAAGAAATTTAAAAAAATGGAAAATCCACCCCTGAACAAAAATTTTCTGGAACACAAAAAGAAAATGAAGAAAATTATTCCATCCGCATAAAAAAAAGTGACTAATGACGTGAAAGACGAACTCCCTGCATTTATTAATTTCATAGACATTGTAGATGAAATAGTTTTGTACAGGAATAAGCACATCACGTAAAAGAAACTTTCTGGCATCTTGTAAATTTAAGCGCTTAAAACTATTTGTTTGCATTTTTTTCTTTGTTAAAAAAATTGTGTAAAGAGGAAATGTTCGAATAAAATATTTTAGTGTAATAAATACGACATTTTAAAGTATTTAGTTACATTTTAGTAGCTTTACATAAAGCATTTGAAATGGCTTACTCTATACGCCGCGCGCCCATTTACATGAGTATTAGTCGCACGCCTACTTAAGGGTTAACTGCAGTAAAACATTATTGCATAAAATAGTGCTAGCTAATAAATTGTGATTGAAATATATTAAAATAATTGGCTCTTTTTCCGTTTTTGTGACGAACGTGATAAAATGGGCTCACTTTCGCCAGAACTTACAAACGACAACACGTTCGACGAGCGGAATCGCATCCTACTTTTAACCTCAAACATCAAGAGCAAGGAATGGACGCCTGTTACGCATGTCCATCTTCATGGTGAGGCGCCAGACTTCGCTTTCTACCCAATTAACAAAAATACCTCAGCGTATGTTACACGCCTCCTATCTTCCACGCAGGGGAAATCAAGATGACATATGTTTGTCTTGGTTTCATGGTGTCGTAGACGACCACCCGGATCCTGAGTCTCGCGGCGTCGCTCACGTCGTTAGCTTGAAGGCAGGCAGTGAGAAGGCGATGCTTGTCCTGGTAGTTGGGTTCGCCCAGCTACCCACCAATTGGGCCTATGGCGCGTCGACCTTTGGGCAGGATTAGGTGAAAGATGCCTTTTGGGAGTATTCCGCATCCCACATACGAGTCCGGCTGGAAAACATACCACCCGTCAAGTTGTCTAGGTTCCGGCGGTACTCACGTCGATAGCTTAAAGGTGTAGGCAGTAAGGAGGCGGGATGGGGGCATCCGGGCCGCCCGACCTTAGTTCGGGCACCCCAGTTAGGTTCTCGGTCATCGTACAGTGGCCCGGATACTGTGGGCAAAAGAGGGAGTGGAAGTTGTTCCCATGCATATGAGTAGTGCATTGTTTTGACTTCGGCACCAGCCTGGATAGCTAGGAGCTCTGAGCTAGCAGGGCGGCCCTTTCCCAGGCAATGAATGGGGAGGTTGCCGTGACGGTAAACTGGGTTCCGGCTGTATCCGGACATCAGGCTGTCAGCGTACTTGCACGTCGGTAGGGGGTGCGGATGGAAGGCGAAAAGCCAGAGGTGCACACCCCGGGAACTTGTCCCCTGATGAAGCAAGATTCAAGTGTAGTTGTATACTTGGGTTTTCTTAACGTGGCGTCTCACGGTCACACGCAAAGGAGGGCGAGGGAAGGTCCAATGGGGAGCTGCAACGTCAATACAGCTCTGATTTTTGCGGCTCTCTATTGGAGTCTTCCATTAGAGCTCTCTATTGGAGACCTTCCCTCTCTTTCCTTTGCGCGTGACCTTGAGACGCCACGTTGAGAAAACCCAAGTATAGACCACATGGGGTTCACTATTATCCCACACACGAACACTCCAAAGCTTTTTATTCCAAAATCATTTTATTAACAATTAAAACACAGCATTCACATTTGAACTATGAAACAGAATGTCCTCGTTCCCGCCATTCGTACTTCGCTTTGCTTACAGATTTATCGTGCCGGGAGTCAATTCGTTACAATAAAGAATAATTATATGAGAGAATGCGTGAACTCTGTAGTCTAAAGGAACTTTTTGAGACTATTTCTCACATTTCTCGCAAAGGGACTGTGAACAACTTGTTTTTTTTATATATAAGATGGCTGGCAATGTGTGCAGCAAATGTGTTTATTCATTCAAAACACAGTGTATATTTGGACTCGTATGATATAATCGGAGTGATAATAATATAGAATTCTGGAAAAATGATTCGAAAATATTTTGTGACAATGCGCGATAGCCGTAGTGACTCTTGTAAATCTTATCATGTAACTTTCTTGTCCTTTCTGAGGAGTGAAGCTATTAAAAAGAAATGGGTAGAAGTTGTGCCACAGAGAAGAGAATATTAAACAGCGAAGTTTACGTTTTCAAAAAACATTTCAATTATGCGGAAATTATTATAATGAGAAGTGTAGTAAAAACTCATACTTCAAGAATTATACTTTCATCAAGACAAATATTATAATGTGAATAATTTGTACTAACATGTTATACCAAAAAGGGGGATTGGTAGGAGTGGCCATGGTTGCTGTGGATTGAGCTGTACTAAAGTGAAAGGTTTGGATTCATTAAAGTGATAAGGAGGCTATATAGACGAGACGGCAGTGATAAGAGAGTGGTAGAATGGTCACGCGCTGTTAACTCTGTGACCTGCTTCAGGGTTTCCTTGAGATGCAGTTGATACTGGTTGGTGGATAGGATTTTGACGAGCGCACTCGACTCGTGATGTGCTTCCGGACATCTTATTTATTCACGGTAGCAGCTATTCTTTGTGTGATTCAATTGTTGACAGTTCCGGCATTGAACTAGGCGTGTCCATTCTCTTCTTGTTTTTACGGTGACGATGCAGTGAAGGAGATCTTTAAGAGACATTATTGATCTGCATTTATCTGTGTCTTCTAGCAATATTATACTAGGAAGGCTTGGATATTTAGATCTATATTTTCTTTTCTGCTTTCTTTATAGAATATTCTGTGTTCAAAATGCATTGGATGATTTGCTTTTTTCCGCAGGTGGGGTGGAGGCGTTGCGGAAATTTGTTCCTAGGCAAGGAGTACGTGTGAGATTTGAAGGAGTAGCTGTGAAGGTAAGGGGTCAACGCAAAACGACGTGTGTGTTAGAATTTTGTGTCATTTCGGGACAAGCTTTAGTGGTATATCCGGATTTTAGGATTTGTTTTAGTTGGTCAAAGAAGTGTTGGTGGTTTATCTGTTGGTGTAGGAATATTGGAGGGGTTGATTCTGATTATTGGAATGGTAGTGTATCATCATTGTCTTCAAATTCCTCACGAACATAGAATCTGCTTTGAAGTGGACTGTCAGTGACGTAGGAAGGTGGGAAGCTTCCCGTACTTGGGTGTTGTACGCTGAAGGCGGGAATCTGCTGGACGCTTGTTTGACTCGCCAGGAGTAACACTATTGTTCATTAAAAAGTTATCGGCGTTACTTTGGGCTGATTATTCATGTTAAGACTTGTGCAGCTGGGAGGAGTATTGCCGCAATGGTTGTAATCAATGCTGTTGCTGATGTAACAATTGATTCTCTATTTGCGCTTCTAAAAATTGTTCTTCTTGGGAAAGTTGTTCCTGGGGGCGTAACCCTTGATTTGGTTGTTGTTGTTTTTGTTGTTGTTGTTGTTAATGAAGCTGCTGTTGTAGGTTGTCTATTTGTTGTCGCTGAAGTAACAGTACATAATCACTTGCCACGATCGCATTATGTACAGGTAATTCTAAATTCGTTTCTTAAAAGTAGCACTGAATAACACAGTAAATTTAACTAATTTAAATAATTTATTTTCAGTTCACAAATTGACAGATCATCAGCTTTCTTCGTACAATTGTTCAAAGTGGCTTTCTTTTGTAACACGAAATATATTCTATCTGTGCGAATGTTTTTCCCAGATACGCGAGAGCATCTACCTCGGTCAGCGCACCATTCATACGTTACCGAAGCTCATCAATAGTTAAAGGAAATGTAGGGATGTACACATTGTCTTTAACACATCACCACAAACAAAAATCAATGGCCGTTAGATCGCGAGATTGCAGTAACCGGGCTGTGGTCCCTCCGTGTCCAACCCAAACAGGAGCAGTGCTAGGTAGATACGCTGTGATATCTCGGTGGTAATGTGTAAGTGTGTGTGTGTGTGTGGGGGGGGGCTCCGTCTTGCTGGAAAATGATTTCACCCATATCCCTTGAAGGTGTGACATATGATAAATTTACAAGCTGATGCCATACATATCTATATCTAAATCTTTAAGGGGAGTTAGAGGAAGTTGAAACTTTAAGGGGAATTACATATCTATATTTAGATACTCGTATGTAATTCTCCGTAAAGTCTGCTCATTAAAAAGTGGTCCATAGCCTGTAACAGAACTCAATGCACAAAAAACATTCAGTTGGGAGAATCGCGTGAATGATCCAAGATCTCCCTCTGTTTCTGTCTGTAAAATATCAGTACTTTGTTGCGGTTAATTGTTCCAATAATGTGGAACGTGGCTTCCACACTGAACACAATATTTTCGACAAAATTAGTGGTACCATAAGCAACCCTTAGCACGTTCCTCAACGTTGCACCTCTCCATTGCAACTGCGGTGTCACTGTTCCCGCCAAACGAGTAATTGGAGAGACTGCTGTTGGCTGGAGGATTAAAACTTAAGAATATGGGGTGAGTTTTGAAGAGCACCCGGATGAATATCAATCAATGATTTCAAAATTATTACCTTACTTTTAAGTAACTAATGTAGAATTATTCCAATCATTAAATAATGCACCTATTAACGCACTCTTTTCGAGTAGCCCCCCAGTTGGGGCTACTGCGTAGTTTCATGTTGCGTTACCGATCACTATTGCGGAGGTCACGGCATTGCAATAAGAATACTTCATGTTACTATATTTCGATTTAAATAAAGTAACACTTCAAGTTCACGTGCTAGAAGGAGAGGGGGGACATTGACATCCAATTGGAAGCTCCAATACCAAACATTAAAGTCCTAGCGAAGCTCCCGATTGACAGTGTTCCCATCTCCTTCCAGCTTGTGACCTTGAAGTGTAACTATGTTTAAATCGGAGTGCAGCACTTATCGTGCTTGAAACACAAAATATTCCGCATTTACCGTCACAATACACTGTTATGCGTCACAATACACTGTTAAAGTTCAGCGACACAAGATCTGTTTTTGAACAGGCTTTACAAGTTGTGAAGGCTATTCGATGTGGAGCGTCAGGTATCTCCGTTCACTATTGCTGCTAGGTGAAGAAACGATTCATTATCTCTGATTTCTGAACACGACTTTCTACAGATATGGAAAAAGCTACGTACTTCTAAGTCAGAGACGCCGAAGAAAATTCATAATGTATTAGAAAATTCTGCCCAACGATGGCTTGTATTCTTCCAGATTTTGAAATGTGCAACATTTGTATTTTTTTTTAATTTCTCCTGTTTTTGAAGAGTACTAAACCACACGTTTTCAGAAAATGATTTGGAATAACTCAGAATAAAGGAAAACTTAGTGTTTAAAAACAATATTTTTATTTTTGTATTACAAAATATTCACATGTTCATTGCCGTTTCAAATATCTGAGGTTGCATAATATTCATTAGTCATTAATGTAAATTTGCAGGTCACGTATAAATCGTTTTCTTCCACGTCCTAATATATATGACAGAAGCCAAAAAGTGTATGTTTATTTCTTAGTTATGAACATCGTTAATGTCTGATGTAAGAAACTAGTTCGTTTCCTTTTTAATAATGATTTATTAACTTTCCCTTAGTCTTCATAAAACAGCAACTCTACTACGTAAGTGTCCTTGGCTTACATTGCAAGAAACACTACCGCATTTTTGTTCCGAAAGAAATTGTGTGCAAAAATGTTTCTAACTTATCACCACGCACTTTCTACGGCCAGATGAGCGGCAACGTTGAACCCTTGGTGTGAGAAAGTTATCAAATCCTTGCAAGCTGATTGCTTCAGAGCAGCTCACATGACGTACCACAGCACGTGGCTAGAGGACTGTCAGAGTCGCTTATGCGCTGCCGGTACTGTAGTTATGTAGTTAGTGTCGAAAGTGCGCCTCAGTTGGGACGTAAAACCTAGGACCACCCGGCCAGAGACCGGGAGCGGTACCTCAGTGCATCAACCTCTGACCGGGAAGCCCTAGGTTTGAGTCATGACGGCGGCAGGATTTTCGACACTAGCTTTTCAGCTAGGTCGAATTCAGTCGCTGTATGGAGGATAATTCTAGCGACCGGCTGCTCTGATCGGTAGTTTTACGTGGTTTCTCTGATCAGCACCAGGCGAATGCCGGAGCACTGCCCTAAAAAACATGCCACGGACCACGCGAGATCTTTCCTTCCTCTTCCATGTTCCATCCTCACCCTTTACACACACTTACACTATCACGCACTACACTACCACATATTCCGGGAGACCGGTTGGGAGTTTGGAGCTTGTCCTAGCTGGGGCGGTGCCTCACTGGTGGGAGAGTCCTCATTAGGGGGGTAAACCCCACTAGCCGGCGGTAGGTCGGCGCCGGATCTCGCCATCCGGCGGGGGAAGAACACTGCCATATCCCGAAAAAACATCACTACACTTACAGGACTAATGACCTGAGCTGTTGACGCGCCCGGAATCACCAACCAACCAAAAAAATCGGCCAGAGCGACTGCAGAGACCTTAGCCGGCCGCTCGCGTTGCGGTGCAGACCTGGGAGGAGGGCGCGCGCAGTCGTCCCAGTCGTCGGCGCCCAGGGCGCGTTGCCACGCCCCGCCCCGCCGCCGCCCCGCGCCGCCGTGCGCCCCACGTTCACCGACGCCGACGCCGCCACCGTAGCCGCAGCTGCGCGCACACACAGCCGCTCTACAGCGCTATTCTTTTTTAAGTGGACTCTGACTTGGATTTTTTTTTGACGTGGCATATCAAGGTCTCGCGCGAAAGTGGGGGAAGGAAGGCAAACTCCAATAGGGAGCCGTAAAAGTCGGAGCTGTAGTGACGTTGCAGCTCCCCATTGGAGTCTGTTTTCCCTCTTTCGCGCGTGAGCTTGAGATGCCACTTCAAAAAACCCAAGTATACCTCTTTGTAGTTGTAAACATATTCTGACCTTTTTTGTCGGACTTTGGAATTCTCAAGATATTTAAAGACATTCATACCACATGATATTTTTAATATCATGAAGAACACTAAAAATAACGTGTCGCGACAGAATATGGCCGTGACATCAGATATTCTGAGACTTAGATGAAAAGTCACAAGTTTTTCTTTTTTTATATCAGTCTACCCGTATTGTATAATGGAAAGCAAAGTTCTAAGCCACAGCCTTGGTGTAATGAACGTACATCGATTGACGATGTTTTGGAAAAGGGATAAAATCAATTAAATAAGATAAGTAATTTGAAATAGTAATAATATAAACTGCGGCATATTAATGACGTAAAAATGGTAATGTTCAATCAGCACTAATTTCATTAGTTTATATTTAAAAATATCTGTTTTATCCAACTATATCACCGGTTATAGTCCCTCCGATCAACGTGCGAGCTTTCCGTGGTGCGGTCCCGGGTTCGGTTCTCGATCGGGGCAAAAGAGAAATATTCTATAACAACCGTCTCCGTTTCTATACCTGTTTGACGAAAGGTATACACAGGCCAAATATGATAGATTCGATGAAGGGAATGTCTTGCTTGACTCATGTGTGCCTTACTCCCAGGCGTGGATAATAAATAAACTAGTGATGCTTCAACAGCAAACACTTTCTCGCATTAATTCTAAATTTGCAATTTTCAAAAATTCAGAGAGTTCAACGAAAATGAGGCCCGCACCGTTCTTTTAAGCTTCCACCTGCCGAAAAAATTTTAAGAAAAAACTTTGCAGCGGTTTTTGAGAATTTTTGTTAGGAAGGTCATAAATTTCACTTACAAATTACGCAAAATCTATTCGCCTTTTCCAAAACATGTACATGGAATGTTTTAAAGTGCCTATTTGCTACAACAGACTGTCTACACCAAAAATTTGTATCTTCAATTTTGTCGTTTTGAGATGTCAACTGTTGACAATTTTCGAACAAATGGAAATTTCGCCGATAATGAGACTTGTACCATATTCTTACAGTCTCTGGATTTATATGACGAGAAAATGTTAAGAAAACGTTTAGAGGGTTTCTTGAAGAAAAAAGTTTAAAAGAAATTTAAAATTGCCTTTATTTCGCGCATAATTACTCGAACACTACTCAGATTTTCTAAAAATTGAAGATGACCTTATTTCAAGATCTGTTTTTGAGGAACTTATTTCATTAAGGAAAAAAATATATCTTCAATATTCTAATTGCACGAAGACACTCCCAAAAAATGGAAACAAATTAATTTCAAAAATAAATTTTTGAAAAATCTAAGATTCTGACGAATCTGTGACCTGCACCATTCTCTTAAGGGTCATTTAGGGAATCCGAGGGTAAAGTTTAATTAAAAAATTTCGTGTCATATTTGCAAAAACTTTGAAAATGTTTTTACGCTTTGTGAGTACTCTCAAAAATCAAAATACCCGTTTGTAACTTCCAAAGTCTCGAGTTCATTGAGATCTATCGGGGAATATCAATTTCGGAGAAAATCGGCTGAAAGCTTTAGGCGCTGTCGTTTAGAACAGACGGGTGGAAGGAAAGACAATCAGACGGACGTTTTGCCGTCAATCGATTTTTCGGTATTTCCGGATTCCACAAAACAAGGATTCTGGGTACGTCTCGTGTTAAGAGGAAGTAATTTACTATACATAGCAATAGGATTTATGCACTTTTTCGTTATCAGGGCCCGACAATAAGAATTTTTCTGCCTAAAATTCGCTGTTTTCCGGCGCACGATTACATAACTTTTTCTAAAAAAAATGTGCACTAGAAAGAAAAACAGGGCTCAAGTCTGGGAACATTGGTAGCTGGAAAATGTTGGATTAAACTGACTCCAAAATACCTGTTACATTAATTATTATGGTTGTGTTGTATTAAGGTATACTTTCTTGGTGTGTATGTTGTTCGCGCAAAACATAATGAATGTGTAATGATATTGTTCAAACAAAGGGTTTATACAAGTAAGGCGGTAAAAAGTGCCCCCAAACCAAATTGATAATCGCGATGCTCATATGAAAGAGAATATCATTGAAAGAGAATCTCATTGGATGAAGTCGAATGCGCAAGAGGTCACCCATCTCCTTCCACCAAGGATATTCCAATTGAGTTTTATTCATAATCGATGTAACACCCATAAGACTTCGAGTTCATATGTAGTGTTTAAATATCGGTTAAACAGTTTTTTCCAATCACATTTAGGCGCGAGTTTCATATGTTTAAACTGAAAAATTGGCTTTAATTTTTCTTTCACTTCCGACTACATTGTTTAAAATTATGAGAAAAAATATATGTTATATAATGTTATAAGACCCATTTTAGGGAAGAAAATTGAGACTACTGCAACGTTATCATACCGCAAGTGAATTTCAAACATTTTTTCTGTATGAATTTGGAGTCCAGATTCGTTGACAAAAGTACCTTCAGATTGAACTATTTTTTCCCGTCTCTGGAATTTTGTTCAGCCTGATACCACTCGCGCAACTTTTCTTGACCGATAGATTGACGAAATGCGGGCGGAGTGGGGGTATTAGTTACAAAGACAGCCACTAGAGTATTTTCAGTAATGCCAACCTTTGGTAGATGAAACTCAAACCCGCTATGTGTGCGTGCAGGTCATCGCTCTGGGTAGGCCACAGCAGGGACAGTACATAGGAGTTTTAGGTGCCTTCCGTGAAGGTCCTGGACCTGCCTCAGATATTTCTTTAGATAATGGTAATAAAGCTGAACAGAAGTTCTCGACTATGAAAGCATCTAGCTTTGACTAGCTTCTGTTTCGTGCCAACGAAGATTTAATGCTGGGAATGTTGTCATCAGTGCTCGCTGCGATCTTTTGCCTTCAGCTGTTTATGGCTCCAGGGAGGGGGAAGCAAGGTCATCGGTCAAGAAAAGGTGCGCGCATGGTACACGAAATTGATGCTGAGAAAAAAAATTTAAAAAAATGCCAAACACGTTTCTACTTGTAGATCTGCAACAGATTGCCCCATTAAGCTGTTTTTTTTGCGAATCTACGCAATTTTGTATTCTCTTTCCTATGACCATCGCGATTACCGATGCGCCCTTTGCCTTGCACTGTGCGGTGGGCGGAGGGGCTCACCGGCGATGACGCTGGGAGAGACGAGGTGCAGCGAGACGGGCCCGGAGATGAGCGGCGCGGGCGGCAGGCGCTGCGCCTCGACCTTGCGGAACTCGGTGGCGGAGCCCATCGTCACTGTCTGCAAAACAGGGCCGCCCCTCTCAACGGGATTCGAGGGGTCGCTTCCGTTTAATCGCATACATTCAAAGGCCGGTACAGTACTTCGGATTAAGGTCACCCTGTTTTTTTGATATTGCTGTATTGGAGTTAATAAAGTGCAGGGACTAGATTCAAAAAAGATCAAGCTGTAAGCCATGAAATCTTTACCGTGGTAATCGACTTCGAAAACTATTCAACGCGAGAAGTAGTCGATTTTTCGGTATATCCAGAATCCTCAAAACAAGGATTCTGGCTACATCTCGTGTTAAAAGGAAGTAATTTACTATACGTAGCAAAAGGATTTATGCACTTTTTCGTTATCAGGGCCCGACAATAAGATTTTTTCTGCCGATAATTCGCTGTTGCAATACAATTCGCTGTTGCAAATTGCAATACATAAGCAATACTGAAAGTGGCAGGGACAGCTCAGCGACAACTGCATTACTGCGCGCGTTCTTTCCCGCCTCTTCCTCATCCTTTCTCACCGTTTTTTACACACGCTTACGCTCACATGCACTACTCTACAAAACAAGTCGTGAGATCAGTCGGGAGCTTATACTTCGATATTTTAACGTGACGTCTCAAGGTCACGCACAAAAAAAGGGAGAGGGAAGGCAGACTCCAAGAGGGAGCCATTAAAGTGGGTGCTATAGTGAAGTTGCAGCTCCATGTTTGAGTTAGCCTCCTCCTCACTTTTTCGTGCGTGACATTGAGACGCTATGTTAAAAAGCAAAGTACAGACCTTAGCTTGGCTGGGACGGTCCCCTTCTAGGGGATACCTGGAGGAGAAACCCCCCACATGCCGGCCTCTAGGTCTCTTATTCTAACGGGGGAGAACCACCGCCATCTCCCGGTACACAACATCCGCTACGCATACAGCTCTTTCGAACATACAAGTTGGCATGCTCTATACTCACGCACAAACTTCTCTTAACCTGAAACAATACTACCGATTTTGTTATCCTAACTAGATCAAAGACTTCCCTGCGGGCATTATTGGTTGCTGTAAATGTCTGGTAACGTGTCGAGGCTGATATTGTCTAACAAATTGTCCAGTTTGCGACACAACGTTATTCACTTGTTTCTGTGTGATGTTATTTCTTAAGTACGATTTCAGACTTTCAAGGGAGCTTAAGTTTCTTTCATAGCGGCTGACCCCCGAAGCATACTGATGGGCAGATCAATATTGATAGTAATTCGTTTACTTTAATAATAAAAAATGAAATGAGACAAACTACTGGATAGGAATATTTGATGAGCATGTCTCCCTATTTCACAGTTTCCTTCCAGCATCACTCGTTCCCGCGAGCATCACTCGTCCCCGCGAACATCACTCGTTCCCGCGCGCATCACTCGTCCCCGAGAACATCACTTGTCCCCGCTATTATCACTCGTCCCCGCGCGCATCACTCGTGCTGCAGAATTAGTCCACGTACGCGTGTCAACAAGACGTTCTCTGGATCTCTGCCATCATGCTTTATCATCCGGTCGATTTCTCGTTATTCCATTTTCCCCAAATTTTTGCTGTTTGCTTATCCTGTACTTCCATTGTACGGCGTCGTTAACTTCTACATTGGGCCGGGCTGATATAGGTGACTGTGAGCTACAAAGAACATTTGTGAGCACACGTCATGAAGGCGCTTGTTGAATCTTATTGATTCATGAGGCCTCTGAAGTTGAGTGCGTTCTGGCAGAGCAGACGTACCATAAGGGATTTACTGATTGTGAAGTTGGTCTATTTAGGGTATTTTGTGGAAAATTTTCAAAGGTTCTGTAAACTTTTGTGGTTTATTTTTAAATTTAATATTATGTCGATTTAAGCAAAACAAAGAAATTGATTCACAAAGCACTAGTTGGGCTAAAGAGCCATGAACAAAATTTGATAGTTAAGTAAAATAGATCATTGTCAAGAAATCTATGATCGGATTAGGGATATCTGAATCACACATTCATAGTTCAAGAGACTAAAACGTTTAGTCCACTCCTATATTCAAATGCCAGTTCAATAGAAACAACACACTGCTTTATATAAACAATAAAAATCATTGTACATAAGTATTTCCGATGTTCTAGATCTCGTATTACTTATGCATTACTTTATACAGTGAATACTTTATACAGTAAATACATTACTTTACAGTGAATAAATCATACAAATTTATCAGAATTTTTGAAAAAAGGCAACCAAAATTAAACTCAAGACTATCGGCCAATTTCACTTCTGTCAGTTTTATCAAAACTTTTAGAGAGACTCTTTTACGTACGAATGGAAACGTGTCTCAATAAACAAGACGCGCTTTCAGATTACCAACATGGATTTAGAAAATCAAAATCTACAGAAACTGCCATATTTTTTTCTTAAAGATGTCGTCCATCATTAACCAAAATGAAGTACCTATTGATTTTTTGATCTTCAAAAGCTTTTACTCATTGATCGTGACATTTTACTTTCAAAATTACCTTCATATGGAATCTGTGGTATTGCCCTAGATTGGTTATGTTCGAACCTTAAAAAAACGATCTCAGAGAGTGGAAAAAAATTAAATCGAAATTAATTTCACTTTATTCGACGAAAAATATTGGCATGTTTTGTTAACGGGTGTTAAAATTTCCTGCTTCATATACCATTGCCCAAATTTAATTTACTCTTAATAAACCGACTGTCAGTTTGTGCAATACAGAAACAATCTACAGTATAAGTTACATAAACTTACCGTTATTTACTTCTCGAATATTTGTCTTAATAATTCTACCGTTGAATAATATGTCGTTTACTACCTGATTTCACTTTTGTAAGTTAATGGATTAATTATTATTATTTCTATCAGACACTACTCTTACGCCTACTAACCAACTGGTATTTTTTGAAGCTCCCTTCGCCAAATAAGTTGCCAGTAGAGCAGCTGCAATGGCGTTGATCGATAAAACTATGAAAAAACTGGCGAAACATAAATATTAAAATATTGAGTATCTCTCAATGTTCTTTGAGAAACACAAAACATTTTTGTGCGTAGAAAGAGTCGAAAGGGTTACAAATGTATAGTAGATTTTGCACTAGATTTTTAAAAATGATTTATAGGTAATGCACTATTTGTTTAAATATTGCACTGTTGAAAAAATTAAATTCAAATTCAATTTTCATTTACTTTTCAACACAAAGACTATAGTCTAAGATTGATTACAATATTGTCAATACTACTTTTTGTGTGTTGGTAATATATAGTTATTACTAATATTCAAGATTCAACGGGATTTAAGTGTTATAAACATATTTACTTGAACATGGATGATTATTTTTAAAGCGCACTAATGAAGTGTCTGAATGGTTCGTATATTAAACTTTATAAAGGGTCTGATTTATTCTTACTTAGAAGCAGGTGGTTATTTCTACATTGTATTACGCTTCTTGTAACAATCAAACTTCAAAAATGACGCGAGAGGCAACTAGAATGTTTTATGAAAAATATAGCAATTGTAAAATCACCGCAAGAATTGAGCGCAAAGTTTCCTAAAATCGTGGAGTACCAAATATCTTTTAAATCTAAAGCTACTTCGTTTAAACAAGGTACATGCAGTTATGTTTCAAGGACATAATTAATAAGAACAAATTGTTGCTCACGAAGCAAAACATTACACAGCACTGACTATTTTGATTTATTTTAGATATGGCTATGTTATCTTTCATGATATGATTATGTCAAGATAGTAGTCTCACCAGGTAGGACACATAGCAGAACTTTCAAGTAGCCCCTAGTTGTTTGGAATATATGAGGAGGGTGCTTCATGAGCTTATCTTCTGCAGCTGCAGTGGTAGGGAGATGCGTAGTTGCCATATACCAGAAAACATCTATAACACAGAAGCGAATATAATCTGACTACTCGTATTAACACACGTAATTGAGATGTCTGCTTTATCTTTAGGTGGTTTATGTTTTCTTAAAATTGTTGACTAGTTCTTAAGACGTGCATAAATGCACGTTATTGTAAAGAAGATAAATCTCGTCACTGAAACACTGTGTTGACGTAATTAAAGATGTGGTTTTAAATGACACACTTTTAATATACAGATCTTGTTTGCTGTGTATTTAAAATTATAGACTGAATGAGTTAACGCATCAATCTAGATGAGTGTAATGATAGTGTACTTACAGTTTCAATAAAATTTGTGACTGCAGGATCTAAGATATTTTTAATCATGTGATCTCTACTGACAATTCAATTGACAAATTGTTATACAAAATACAATTTAAATTTACTGCAGATTACGCACTTTTATAGAGTTATTTACTTACGCCAACACATCTTGATCTGCCGATTTGCCGCTTTTATGGTAGTAATATTAATTGACAACAAACAGCCTTAGAAAAAGCAATATCATGAGCAACAACCACATCCACAGTTGGAAGGATGTGTTTAGTTTTGGGGCCACTGTTCACCGTATCACTCCTGCATAAAATTTCCCAAAAACACATTTCCGTAATGTGAAATGGAAGTAACTTCTTACTATTCATCGACATACCTGCCATAAAATGTCATGCCTTTTATTGTCGTCTTTGTACAATGTGGACGTGAATTTAGTGAGGCATGTAGCAAAAGTATTGTGATGTTCTTGTTAACGAAGTTTGCTTGCTACCATGGTAATTCACTTCAGTTGATCAATTGTTTCTATGCCGAAACAAAATTTGTGATAGTAAAGCACTTTAAATGTACCTCACAAACTTGTTCATTCCCGACGATGCGCAATATCAAACTTTTGAAATTATGAGCTTAGAAATTCTTTTATTGTTTTTACAACGAGAATTCAGTATCAATTTTCATTTCGTTTGAACCCTTTCAATTTACTTGATATAATGAACGTATTACGTGAATATTTCTCATTTCATTCCTTATAGAGCCTCTTACAAAAGCGCTTCTTGTAACTGTTATTATTATAAATATAATCTTATATTTTCATTTTTATTCCATCATTTAATTATGCAACTTGCCATTATCCAATTTGGAATTTGCAATAATTGTGTGTAAATGACAATGTCATGCTTATAACTCAGCTAAAGCCAATTATAGTATTAGTATAATTTATAGTATTAACACCTTTTTTTCTACTGGTTTTCATTACTTCTTCAGTCTCAGTCTTCTGTACCATATCAAACACTGCCGACCGGCTCAGGGCATCAACTGGTGTTGCTGCAGTGGCTCTGGTTGGCAGGTTCTAGGGTTCGAGTCTCGGCAGTAGTGGATTTTCGACCCTAGCTAGAGAGCTAAGTCGCATTTAGGTGCGTTATGGAGGAGAATTCTGGCGGCCTGCCGCTCTCACCGGCAGTTTTCCGTGATTTCTCCGATTAACACCAGGTGAATGCCGGAGCAGTACCCTAACAAACGGGTAACGGACCACACATAATCCTTTCTACCTATTCCTCATCATAACCTCGCCCCTTACACTTACACGAATTATGTAATGCACCCACTCCGCCATCGACGGAAGCACCACAGAAGACTCCATGAGAAATATTCCGCCAGACACCGCCGCTTCTACAGCCAGCTCCTGTTATCTGTTTACTGAATAATCCCACTGTAGAAACCTTCCGTAGATTACTAATGAGTTGTTGTGGTTCAATATTCTTTCCATTGAAGGAACCTTCCATATATACAATATAAACATATGAAGTGTAATCACATTATCTCTAGTATACCGAAGGAACCTTCCAGATACATGTTGTAAACACATCCAAATGTAAATCATCATCTGTAAAATACCCTATATATACGCAAGGTTCAGAAGGGAAGGTAGCGTATAAGCTGACCAGACGTCTTTGTGTTAACATCTTTCGGCCAAGACCTGGCCTGTACAGAGCTTTGAGTCATAATTAAAAGACGTTATACTTCTTTGTGTGTTTTATTGAAGATCATCAGTCAATCCTTCCTGTGGTAGTGAACCTGAGGAAGCTAAGTTGCGGAATCAACATTATTCGCAACACGAGCAAATTTAACTCACGCAATTCACTACCACACGCGTCGGAAGCCCAGCCTACAGCTTGTCCCGACTGGGGAGGTGCTCCCCTGGTGGGAGATACATCGTTGGGAAATCGCAAGCTGAGCTGGAGGTCAGCGCCGGATATCACAACTCAGCTGCCTAAGGTGACCGCGACCTCCCTTGATAAAATCGTATTCTGCACTTATGGGATAAATGACCACAGCCGTTGATGCATCTGGAAACACGAAATAATAAATCAGTCATACATTGCCGAATAATTTCCACTGCTTCCTTACATTTCGCTTCGACCATTTGTTTTATTTTTTCTTCCACTACCCACGTGTTCATTCTCTTTGCGACATCTAATTAAAGATGGATCTGATCTAAAACAATATTAATAATTTTGGCCCAAACGATTCACTCTCTTTAATAAGTTGTCTGTGAAATTGTTTGTTGTTCAGATTCCAATGTTTATTATTTTCCAGTGAGAATAATGTTTATGTTGAAAAGAATATTAGCATTTAATAACTCCTTGATATTATAAGTCCTGAGAAATATTTATTAATAAACGTTAATTACTACATATCCACGTGAAATTAGCTTGTAAATTAGTTTTCAGACTCAGAAAAACATCGTACATAAATTTTAATTTCTGTGTAACGTAGACAAAAAAGAAAACGTTGTAGTAATGAGACTCACTATCTACTGGAAATCACCATAAATATTCGGGTAATTTGTAGGGGCCCCTACTAAGAAACGCCACTTCCATGATGTCAGAGACACGGAGGGCTCGTGCTAGTTGCATCAAAGGTCACGTTCCACGCTAACATCGCCGCCACCGCCGCCGCTGCCGCCCTTTTTGTGTGGCTGCCTCGTTGCCCTTGTTTCGTGGTGGCTGCCTCGGTACGTGATTATCCGCCTTCTTGCGCGTGCACTGCCACGCACGCCTGTGCCTGCCTCTGCCTTTCTTGCTTCATTCCGCTCGCCCCACCCGCCCACGCCCGTCCCCGCCCACCCCACCGACCACCGAACCACCCGCACCACCGCCCACCGTCCACCGCCCGCCACCTACGCCCACCCCCCGCCCCACCCGCCCGCTCACCCCGCCCACCTACCCCCCGCCCACCGCCCCGCCCACCCGCCCCACCCACCCTGCCCCACCCACCCCACCACCGCCCACCCACCGCCCACCCCACCGCCGCCCGCCCCGCCCGCTCCGCCCACCACCTGCAACGCCCACCTGCCCGCCCACCCAGCTTCGCCCAGCCCGCCGCTCGCCGCCCTCCGCCCCCACCCGCCCCGCCCCGCCTCGCCCCGCCCAGTCCTCTCCACCCATGTCCCGCTTCTACCACTTTCCTTCTCTCCTAGCGCTCCAGGACTATCCCCTGCCATGCGGCCCCAGTCACGCCTCGCTGCCCTCATCTGCCAGGAGTCGTCGATGTCGTTCCCAGACCGCCCTCGCCTCTTCCGCTCATTTCTCATGGCTACCCACTAAGCAGTACCTACATTTCTCATCTCGCTTCTCTGCGAATATCCTGACATTTCCATCAACGTTTCAGCCTTACACTTCCAGCCACACGCCTCTGCAACGGCGTCTCTTTCTACTCTCGTTACTGTCTTCGAATTAAGCATTTTTGAACGTGCGTCTTCTTCTTTTTCGGTCACTCTCTTTTATTGTTTCGTCCCCATGTCTCGCTATTTTATTTTTTCTCTCATTTTACATTTCATTTTATCAATTACTAAGTATTTCAGAATTTCTGGCATAACGTTAATACCTTTCGTAATTAATGCTGAAAATATTGAATTCTTTGACGTATGTTTCATTTAACGATCCTCATCACTTTTACAGTTCCACTCACTGCTTATGAATTGCGAGAACATGCAAAACGCATTCTTTATAATAATGCAATTCATTTGTGTCCGTAATTTATGCATTTCTTAGAGACAAACTCACTTGGGTTGCCTCCATCCTACAAATTCTAACTTGGTTGTTTCATCCCTTCTCTAAGGAGCTGTCGGCAGCCGTCCCCTCCATTACGTCGTCTCCGCCGCTCGCAGCTGCCTTCCTCCACGCAGCGACCTCCTCCCCTGCCCCCCCCCCGCCCCCTACCCCCGCTCTGGGCCACCGCCCCCTACGTCCTCGCAGCGCGGGCTAATCGTATTACTCGCGTGGAAATTGAACCGACGGCGCCAACCGGCTCCCGGCCGCCGGTAACGAGATAACCTTTTCGCTCCCTGTGATTTAGTTATTTTCTAACGCATTATTGCTCCATGGAACCTCTAAAAAAGTACTAGGTGGAGTCTGTCTTCGTCCGAGGATACGGCAAAAGATCAGGTTCTTATGGAGAAAGAAAAAGCCAGCCGATCGTGTTTCTCCATTTTGGAGGAGTTGTCACTGTTGCTGCGATTTGTTGGCGAGTAGTCATTTAGTTATTTCGATTATTTTTAGGAAAATATACTGAGAATATTAAAATGATATTTAAACTAATTAATAAATTGTTAAAATGAACATTTTAAAATCACATAGCAGATAACACATAACTTTGCTTGGAATTCATACAGCGAAATCGTTTGTAATCGGCCTATCGAATTTTGCTGCAGATACCTTTTTTTCAGTTCATTATATTGGATATGTGATCTGATGACACAACGCTCTTTTTTAAGTATGTTTTGCATTTACTAACTTACTTTTAATGTTTTCCGTATAATGGTTCAAAACTTTTTTGATTCATTTTGAATAATGCCCTGATGTTACTATCACAGTAAATTAATCGGTATCATAAAGGGAAAATGAACTTAAAATAGTCAGATTGTATTACTGATGCCCATGCCGATTTTCCAGTTCATTATTTAATCAATTCATTATTTTACTCTCACAGATAACTGATATGAAGAACATTTTGAACGAGGTTTGGATATGATGAAAATTGATTGTTATCAAAACAATATGAAAATGTATAAACTAAATTGTGAGCTATTCTAAAAAATGAGCAATTAATCTAAGCAATGAGCAAAGGCTACCTTCCGACAATATCTTTGTGAATTTCAGAAGCAAGATTATTGCGAATAATTTGGAACTTGCAATTAAGTTTCACCTTCAAAACAACTCTTATAAACCGACTTCAATCGTTTCCGGGAAATAGGTGCTGATCGTACCAAGCATAATTATTCCAGTGTCCTCAATAATTAAGAATTTCAATGGAAAGCATGGAGTAAAAGCCCACGTTCCAGCAATAATAACGCGTGCTCGTAGATAATCTCCTTTTATTGCTTGTGGGGGTGCAGAAAGGTTTTTAATGAATTCGGGTGGGCAAGCTTTCCTCTCTTCTTCACGTAATCGAGTCTATTTTGAAGCGTTTCTCAATGAAACGTAACACCCCGCAGTTTACAACCTACGTGCGGAATCTCAGAATCTGGAGAACCACTGGTGAAGTTCCATGTTACGATTTCGTATTAAAATGCTGATCCCCGGAAATGACTTCCTCATCCCAATCGAAAAGCCGCCGCTTCGTGCCAAATGAAGGGAATTACTTTTCCGAGTATTTATTACGCCAATTAATTCCTCCTCGGAAATTGGTGCCGCCTTTGTGTGTGCTCTGCAAGGTCAGCCCCTTCTTAAAGGGGATGTACTGCGGCGAGGAGATGGGTCCCAAATTACGACTTGCCCGAATATTTTGGGGGTTCATTGAGTGATGAGTTCATACCTGTGATTTGTAGATGCTGGGGATTTAAATATCAATCTATATAATGTACTCGTGGTTGTTTGAGAAATGAAATGAATTGGCGTTCGATTACTATGCGATCTTCTCATACCCCGAAGAGATATATTTGAATTATTATTATTATTCAATGGTTGTAATGCTGTTCTTCGTTGAGAGGTCTCGCTGAGAAGCAGAAGGGAAAGGTTTCTCTTGAAGTTCCGCTCTTGAAACTTGTGTGTACAGCTCAGCGCATATTTACTGCGTCAATAGTAGGGCGACGAAAATGAGAGGTAGCCCACAGTGGGAGTTTAGCTCTTCGTTTATCTCAATTCTTTATCAAGAAAGAAGAAAGTGAAGACATTTATTTATTTCGTAAGGCAAGTGATTACAGAGTGGCTTGCCATGCGCCGGCATAACGCCCTTAGCGAAGGGCTTAGTCCAAGAATGTGTTAGCTCTGAAATTGGCGAAAGGAGATTTTTGATTGATTTTTTCGTGTTTCCGGGCGCGTCAACTGCTTCGGTCATTTGTCCCGTTTGTGTAGCGCATGTTTTTTCTCGGGAGAAGGCGGCGATCTTCCCCCGCTGGATGGCGAGAACCGGCGCCGACATACCGTCGGCTAGTGGGGTTTCCTCCTAACCAGGACTTTCCCACCAGCGGGGCACCGTCCCAGCCGGGACAAGCTCTAAGCTCCCGACCGGTCTCCCGGAATATGTGGTAGTATTGTGCATGTTAGTGTAAGTGTGTGTGTGTGTGTAAGGGGAGAGGATTGGACAAGGAAGAGGATGGACAGATCGCGCGCAGTCCGTGGCCCGTTTGGTAGGGTACTGCTCCGGCATTCGCCTGGTGTTCATCGGAGAAACCACGGAAAACTACCGATCAGAGCAGGCGACCGCTAGGATTCTCCTCCAGACAGCGACTGAATTCGACCTAGCTGAAAATCTAGTGTCGAAAATCCTGCCGCCGTTTGGACTCGAACCTGTGATCTCCCAGTCAGAGGCGCTGCAGTGAATCTGTTGATGCACTGAGCTACCGCTCCCGGTGAGATATTTGAGATTTAGTAAACTTGCATGGAACTTTTTTTAATATTACTGGAAATCATTTCTTTTTTATATCATATATATTGTGATTTTCATCAAAAGTAGCAAAGCAACTAGTAAAAAACTCATAGAAAAGTCGTTTTGACGACAAAACTAAAAAAGTGAGTTAACATCTTCATGCACTAAGACCTTCATACGAAAAGCACGGTAAACGAGGTCAACAGTCATGGCCTACTGTACCTCGGCAGGAAGTAGTAAAGATATCCATGGATTTTATCAATTAAAAGATTGTCAATCATTTCGCAGGCGTGGTCTGAGTGGCGCGATCTTGCGCTCATAACCCAGGAATCGTCTTTTGGGGCAATCTACGTGAACGGGACAACGCTTGGAGGGAACTGTGACAACTCTGCACAACCATCAATTGTAAGTATTGACGAGTGCCAGGTGCGAAAAAGAAGACTTGGCAATAGTATCAATCCAATGATTCCATCTTAAAAAACAGTTCTGAAATGAAGTAACAGATTTCACTTATTAACAGCCGAAGGAAAAGAAACAGAGAAAGTTGGTAGAGTAACATTATCGCCAATATTTCTACCAAACTTTACTTCTGTGCCTAAGCCAATTACCATTTGATTTCAATTTATTTCAAAACTTACTTCAATAATTTGAAACCACATTAAAACAATCAGAATAAACTGAAACTCTGCCGAACCTCTTGACCACATTGATATCTAAAATGGGTGCAATGTCTTGAAAGTGAAAATGATGCTCTGGGATGTCTTATCCAACACCTCGGAGAATTAATAACCTTTATCAGAGAGAAAAAATACACACGAATTAATACACACGAAAACACATTAGAAGTCAAAATCGGATATTAATATTTGGCCATTAATTCAAACATTACTAAAGCAATATCGCCACTAAAGTAATGAGATTAATTGGCAAACATTCAGTCTGATTGGCAACTGCAAACTATCTGCAAATATGGTCTTAAAAATAGTCGAGGATATTGAAGATGCAGTAGAGCGCTGAAATGACGAAATACAAAATGTAAGCGAACAGCAACACCCTATGAAATAAGAATGGTAAACTTTCTCCATATTCAGGAGAAATAAGAAAAAATTGCAGAAAAACGACACCTAAGTTGTATCTTAATCAAATCATATGAACCGGACAAAGAAAATTACGGGACAAAATGACAATGAGACATCCTACGTTTACATACGTTGGGGAAACGTTGACTATGAACTAAAAACCAAGGTTGACAACCAAGAACAATTACTTGATATAAAATTTACTATGTAAGTATACTATATTCTTCAGTCAGCAACACAGTCTTCAAAAAATGTATGTAGTTCGAATTCAAGCTCTACGAATCGCTACTGAATGTTTCTGCACTTCTCAAATAGGAGATACATTAATCGGAGCTCAAGAACAGTATCTCACTCACCGAAGAAAATCTCTTCTATGAAAATACGCCATCAAAGCCTGTTAGCACATCGGCGGCGAAAATTGATTCAAATTTGGCCGCCGCTAAAAATTGATGCCAATTCCTTGCCGCTATTTAACAGCAAAGATCATGCATTTTTAAACACCCCGCGTCGAACTTCTAATATTTTTTCTCCAAAAACGGCGCGCTTGCTTCCAGAGGGAAAGACAAAAACATACGCGGGAAACTCTTTGGAAGGACAAAAACAGTTGAAGAGTTGAATTGTTTTCGCAGAAACCCGGTAGGCAGCGCCAGGTACCGGAGACACCGTGAAGTATCAACATTTCAAAGTTACACCAATAACGATAATCTACGAACGAACTTGTCTATAAAAAAGTGAAACAATACGGAAGAACTAAGTTTATAATGCCAAAGATGGGATGAGAGAAATATTCATGTATTCCGCCATGGATTATATCAAATATTAAGACTCAACTCTTTGTGAACATAAAAAAAGAGTTAATCACAAAATGCTTGGAAGGAAAAAATTGAAGAAATGAGACTAAAATACATAGATTTTTATCATATTTATACTGATGTGGCAAAGAACAACAATGGTGTTGGAGCTGCCATGTATTATTGTGATAATATTCTAAATTATACGCTCCATTCTTTAACATCAGTTGAAAAATCTGAATTATATATTAATAGCTATGAAATAAATATCTAATAACTCCATTAATACAAAATATCATGTTATATTTATTGATTCATTATATATTTTGGAATACATCAACAAAAGCATTAAAATATCTAAATTATTAAATCATATTCATGAAATATATTTTAATAAATCTAAATGTAGGAAAAATATCATTATTGCATAGATATCAGCACATAAAATAATATTCGGTAATCATATTTCTGATCTGGAAGCTAAAAGAGCCACAACAAATACACACCAAAACCATTCATAACAAGAGTTCAAGATATTTGTAAATACATTACGAATATGTTAAATATACAATGACAAGAATTATGGCTACATGAAAAATCCAAAAAATCATAAAAATATAGCTAATTTCTTTGGAATTTGTAACAAATTTGGTTTTTTCTCCCAATTAAATGTCAAAAGCAATTTGCTTTGTCAAGAATTTGATCAAACTATTCTAAATTCTCTAATAATTTTTTAATTGAAAAAGTTACACAACCCACTTGTACCATCTGCAATACTATTCCATCAACAAAGCACATCCTTCTGGAATGCCCTATCGACAATAAAGAGAAAAAAGAAGTGCATAGGACATGAAAATTTCAATGCAATCTTATCATCAAGTTACCAGGAGAAAGTGATACGATTTTGTAAAACTATTGATATTATCAGAGATTTGTAATTGTATTTTTCAAAGGTATTAGTCGCTAATAACCTGTGTCGTTTATGTGACTTAAAAATAATTTTAAAAAACTTTAAAACATTTTTCCTATGGGAACGAATTATGTTGGATCCATTTGCAAAAAATGAACTCAGTATTGCTAAATATCCAATTGTATGTACAGCAAAAACTTAAATATACTTATAAATTGTATTTTATCACATACTGTATGTAATGTGTTTTGATTCCATCACTTTGAAGAAGAGGACAGATGTTGCAATATTATAAAATGATATCATGCAATTAAGACGGAGACTATGTGCACATGGCTTTCTCCAAACCACAAACATCCACTGGAAGTGGATGTGGCGTTACTTAGGAGGAAGAAGTGACGTCATCCGAATGCGTGACGCTGCCAGCCTAGACCATTCTGACGTCACACGAGTGGCGGTTTAAGAGGCGTCGCGGCGCTGGGCGACGCCACTGCACTCGGCGCCGCGACGCCCGACGCCTCTCCCAAGAAGCGGCGGAGAACGTTGGCCCTGTCTCCATTTGGTGAGTTTTCAAGGACGAGAAACAAAGGCTCTCTTGGGCGGAAAGAAATCGCAGCTTAGCCGACATTATCCAGACGAGTGCTGTTAGATTAAGACTTTTCATTTGTCAGCTTACTGTGTCCATCATTTAGAAGGCAAAATTTACCAGAGATCGACCGGTTCTGATGATTTTAGATTGATATTAGGAGGTGCTATTTAAAGTGATCACTAGATTATATTCTGCTCCACCACCTGCTACGGCAGCAATGAATTCACCTTGTGGTGACCTAGTTCTTGCAAATGATCGTGCATTGAGAGGCAAAGGTCTTACATTTGTAGGTATATTTTAGTCCAATTTAAACAAAATGCCCATTTAAGGTCATGAGCTAGAAGGATAGAGAAACATTGTCATTCAATTAAGAGCCTTGTTACGACATACATTTTTGATATTGAAACTTTCGATTTCACAAAATTTTGAATGCATAATATCCTGTAGTCGGGAATTATCAAGGACAAGGGATCATTCTGGGTGCTACTAGGACAGGTAAGGACAAGTGTTATTCTCGGTTTCTCTTTGTCACTTCTTGGCTGGATTCATTGTAGGCATCAATTTACTCATTACAATTATTTATTAACTCACAAAGAACAAGAATGTTTAATAAATAGAAAGACCTTCATCACATGATCGAATAATAATAATATAACTAACATTACTATTGATTAATGCTACTTGGAATATACACATTGTTATTCGGGAGCTCCCGTGTTCTTATACATTAATAATACATCAATATTCTGTCTACTTCGTTTTATTCTCATACTACGTTGGTTCAATTAATTACAATGAATACACTCTGTCCTCATTGAAACATCTATAATCGATTATCATTGTCCCCTCTACGTAAGTTAACGCGTGTATGACTGCAATAGTTTATCTCTCACATGTATTACGAACTTCGTTACTTATCCGTTATTCTTTCACTCCCGCCGTGGGAACAGCGCCGTCACTGCAAATGTCCTTGAAGCCGCCGGTCCCGGTGGTCGCTCGTCGCCGTCGTGGCCGCCTTTTTCCCCTCGCTGCCGACGTGCGTTATGCAGTGTTCTGCTCCTTGATCATTCACTTACGTAATACGGATACGAATTCTCTCTTCTCAAGGTGATTGACTGGTTCGGGATCGATATTTTCTCCACACGGTACTAATTTATGGTCCGCATACATCACCACACCATGTGCTTTCATTCTACCTTATAATTTGCGTCCATTGGCGTTCTGAACACAAGAACGTCCAATCTTGTAATGTTGTCCGATATTTCGGGTGTTCGTCTATGCATATAATAGTATATTCACACACCTCTAGTCCTTGATGCAACTCGATTTCACCATCTCACTATACCAGCGTTACACAGCACGTCCACATCATTTCCTCCTCTTTCCTGACTGCCGCGTCCCACCGGTCGTGACTAGTTCTTGGCTGTTCCCGGAATCGTTCCTCATAATATCACGTAACTATTACAATAGATGAGAAATTTCCTGCTGTTTTGACACCTCTAGTTTATATTGCTGATTACATAAAAAAATTAAAAACTGAATGTATTCTGAATATATTCTTGTTCTCCACAGGATTATATCAGAATAAAAACATTTAATGAACCTACTGATAAGATATTTATCTTTTTTTAAAATTTATTTCTATCTGCTCGACCAGGTGGAGAATACATATACATAATTCTTGGAAAACTCTCTACAGAGTTGAGAATACATATACATAATTCTTGGAAAATTTCCTAAGTTGTTTGTCTTATTGCGATGTTAAACCACAAAGAAATACAAAAATTGATGTTTATGGTGAGGAGAAAGGAAGATAGTTTGAGACTATTACGTTAAGGCTTCTGAAGGGGGTGATAAATAAAATATTCTTATGAGAACATGTGGGGAGATTTGAATTGGCGGGGTCTGGAAAATATCTTTCGGAAAACGAGATTTTATTCTGTTCGAGTATTGGCTGTTGGCCACAGAAAAGGAAGTGCTTGGGCAAGATGGAAGTTAATAATAAAATTTAGAGGATAAGCTTATTAAATAGTCAGAGATGTAAGGCATTTGAAGTTCACGATGAATTTGACTGTTAGGAATAAACCAGGGTGCGTTAAAAAGAAGATATTTATCTAAAACGATATTATTCAATAAAACTTAATAAAGTTAATTTAAGGCTAGGAGCAACAATGACAACGGGCTATTGTTACTTTTCCCCTCATATTGTAGTCATTGTCGTGGAGAATATTGCCTGACAAGTAGGAAATATTGGTAGCTTGATGTTACTGCTTCTATATTGTGGTTTCGGGAAGGCAAAAACAAACGGCGAGTATCCGGATATCCAAAGATTGTGCATGTGATCCCCGGGGAGTGTTCATGACGAAAGGAATGCGCGAGCTGTGTGCTTTTCTATTTGCCACATGATCGGCAGATAGCCACACAGGCCGTACGTCAAGAGCGGACTGGACATAGAGGTCACACCTTCCTGTTCTTACCGCAATTTCCCAGCCTCACCCTTCCCTTCCTCCCTCTCTCTCTCCTGTAACCGGAAGCGGTAGCTCAGTGCATCAACTGATGTCACTGCAGCGCCACTAACCGGGAGGTCGTAGGTTCCCACTCCCCACGGCGGCAGGATTTTCGACACTAGCTTTTCAGTTAGGTCGAATTCAGTCGCTGTCTGGAGGAGAATTCTAGCAGCCGGCTGCTCAATCAATCAAACCTCTTCGTATTTGCAAGAAATGAAAAGTGCCGCGATAAATTTATTATGAAATTCTATTTAGGAAACAGGCATGAGTGACGGGGAGCTTTATGTAGGCGAATCAAAAGGAAATTTCAGTAGCTCGTTGAGAGAGAGCATCGTGCTGTGACCGTGGCCACGTGATCGCTTATAACTGTGACACATGCGATCGGAAGGTTGGTTCGGTATCCCGCTTCGTCTTGTGTATACAGAGCGAGCTAGGCCTAATTGGATTTGATTGATTGATTGATTGATTGATTTTTCGTGTTTCCGCAATGCCAACTGCTTGGTCATTAGTCCTGCTAGTGTATGCATGTTTTTTCTCCAGAGATGGCGGCGATCTTCCCTCACTGATGGCGATCCGGCGCCGACCTACCGTCATTAGTGGCTCTCAACCAGGTATCTCCCACCAGTGAGACACCGCCCCAGTCGGAACAAGCTCTAAGCTCCCGACCGGTCTGCCGGAATATGTGGTAGTGTAGGACATGTTAGTGTAAGTGTGTGTGTAAGGGGAGAGGATAGGACAAGGAAGGGGAAGGACAGATCGCGCGCGGTCCGTGGCCTTTTTTGTAAGGTACTGCTCCGGCATTCGCCTGGTATGTAGGATCGGAGAACCATGGAAACTACCGACTGAGCAGCCGGTCACAGAACTTATTCACTAGCTGACGAGCTAGTGTCGAAAATCCTGCCGCCGTCAGGACTCGAACCTAGGACCTCCCAGTCAGAGGCGCTGCAGTGACATCAGTTGATGCACTGAGCTACCGCTCCGACAATTCCGAGGTGAAAGCAACTGTCTCCAGATGGTTACTTAGGGCTGGAGGTGATTTCTATGCGTCCGGAATACAAAAGTTGGTTAATCGTTGCGAGAATTGTTGACAGTCTCTTGGAGACTATGCGGGAAAGTGAAGTTACATTGTATGATGTCATAGCCGTGTTGCCTGTGTGTATGTAGTTTCATAAATGGCCATAATGGGAAAAGAATCTCATCTTTTTGATTCATCGGTGGGAAATGGCTGGTACAATATTTTTGAAGTATCATATGTCATAAATGTAAAATTCTCTTAGGCCGAATATAAGCTTACAGATTTGTGGATATAAATACAATATCTTCTTATACAATACAAGAATTTATTTGAAAAATAGCTAATCTTCTTCTCAACAATATTTAACTGACATAGCTATAAATTCCGTGAAACCAAACAATGGATTAATTCGACAAAAACTTAATGGCAGAAAAACGGAAAATATCTGTGGAGATGTATTTTTGTACTAATGTAAATATTTCCATTATATTTAAAAAGAGACAGATATTTTGAAGCTAGTGACAGAAGGAATCTAGTAATGTAAGGATTTTATATACTTAAATTTTAGGTCTTCATCTGAGTATCTACTACTTCATAAGGAGGTGCATTTTCGGTGCTGAGATTTTTATTTATCTTTTACGTACTTATATTCAGAGTAATATACGTTGAATAGGAAAGAGTTATGTGAAGATTTGCAAAATAGGTCATAGATTTTAGCGAAAATATATTTTGGGATTCACTGATTAAAAAGTCTGTCCATCGGTCTGTTGGATGAACATTAGCGTATTGATGAAAGGCATGGTGAGCTGGTCAGGTTTTAGCGAGTTATACGGTTCTGCACAGCACCAGATACGTCAGGAACTACGTGACCACAAATACGTTTCGTTTGAAACGCTAAATCAGCCACTCACCCCTACACTGCCCAGAAGAAAGCGAAAAGTGACGGAAAACGTTTTGAAATTGGCATAAAGTGACAATTTTCAACGGTGAAACGGTTTATTTCTCTTAAAAATGCGAAATGTAATATATGAAAGAAAAATTGAGAACCCCAATTTTGTACGAAATTTGATTACGTTAATTCGATATTACCACCTTTAGTTCTGATGTTCAATTACATATCAAATTATTTTGTTTGTCTGGGTGGATAAAAGGAAATAATGCGAGAAAGTAGGTATGGTTGAACTCTAATACTAGTTTATTACATCTATCCTGCATTCGCAACCAAGAAAAAGCCCTACAACCTCAAAATATCATTCTGTGGAACGTGGGGTTCAAAGCGGTATTCCTTTCATTGTCCGAAATAGTTGCCATGTTCGCTTTCAAAAGCCCAAGTATTGCTTAGTCACCATTCAAGTGAAGCCTAAACGATAGCCGTTGTTCCGTTCTCTCTCTCTCTCTCTCTCTCTATATATATATATATATATATATATATATATATATATATATATATATATATATATATATACACATATTGTATTTACCTCCAGATTTGTACCACAGAAATTAAAGCACCTTCGTACGAGGAAAGTGTGCTCGTAGATACTTTTAAAGCTCTGTTCCCATCATAGTCCTTAATATTTACGTTAGCGTCTCCATTTAAAAGCTCATTGACCGTATTGTCGTCACCACGCCATGAGGTCATGTAAGTCATGCATAATATGTGGCACGACGTCACCATCCCACATATTACTTGCCATCACTGACACGAATCCATGGATCCCTGCTGCAGCGATAGGAAGGTAGGTACAAATACGCTACATCTCACGATTTTCATTTTTGTAATTTAATATTACGCTACAAGACACTACGAGTGATGAATTGAAACGTCATTTTAGCAACAAAATAAGCATTCCCAAACAAGCGGCCATCGTTATTCAACAGGGTATTTTTGTCTTGTAATATGGGACGGTTCTTTTTAATATAAGTTTTAATTCGTGTAACATCTGTGCTTGTCATTGAATGGTTTATTTTTTAAATTCACTTTAAAGTAAATATTTTGTTATTCAGAAAACACCATTGTGTGTTTGTCATCTCACATGGTTCCATATATAAAATATCCGCTACACTACACATGTCGTAGCTGGCATTATTCATTTGAGGATTTAATTTAGGAGATACTGCAAAATCAGTAACTAATTATAATACGAGATTTTTAAATGCTGAGAGCTGAATTTTGTTGCCCCGTTGATTGATGTTAGCCTAGGTGCCTGCCTTGTACGCCTGGAGGAAAATATTCTTGTCACAAACAGATATAGCGCTTTCTTGATTGATTTTTTCGTGATTCCGGGCGCGTCAACTGCTTTGCTCATTAGTCCTGTTAGTGTAGTGCATGTTTTTCTCCGGAGATGGCGGTGATCTTCCCCCGCTGGATGGCGAGATCCGGCAACGACCTACCGTCGGCTAGTGGGGTTTCCCCCTAACCAGGACTCTCCCACCAGCGGCACCGCCCCAGCCAGGACAAGCTCTAAGCTCCTGACCGGTCTCCCGGAATATGTGCTAGTGTAGTGCATGTTAGTGCAAGTGTGTGATATAAGTGAGAGGATAGGACAAGGAAGAGGAAGGAAAGATCGCGCGCGTCCGTGGCCCGTTTCGTAGGGTACTGCTCCGGCATTCTCCTGGTGTTGATCGGATAAACCACGGAAAACTACCGATCAGAGCAGCCGGCCACTAGAATTCTCCCTCCAGACAGCTGAATTGAATTCGACCTAGCTGCGTTAGTGGAAAATCCTGCCGCCGTCAGGACTCGAACTCAGGACCCCCGGTCAGAGGCGCTGCAGACATCAGTTGATGCACTGAGCTACCGCTCCCGGTAGCGCATTCTTCCTCTACACAACAACTGTAGCAGTTAAGGGATGCAACATTTCTCGAAGATAAACTGTAACTGAAGTCGTAATTAATTCCAATGCATGTTCCTTCATTTCAGAAACGAAAAGGGCTACCAATGACTATGCCGCAGACGTCCTGTGTGCTGCTGGCGGCGTGGTTGGTGGCGGTGTTGCCAGCGAGCCGGAGCGAGCAGGGCTGCTGCCGGAAGTCGGTGGCGCGGATGAACAACCTCACTGCAAGCGACGTTCTCATTCCAGCCTCAAAGCATGGTTACGCTAATGCAGTGCGCGAGCTCTTGAAATCGAATGCGAACGTAAACATATCGGACAGTAACGGCAGTACAGCCTTAATAGAATCTTCACTGAATGGTCATATCGAAGTCGTGCGGCTGCTCGGCTGCGAAATGCAGATGTAAAATGAAGAAAACAAAAAAGGACAAACGGCTCTTCTTTTCGCGTCATCGAAGGGTCACGCCAATGTAGTGCGAGATCTTTTGAAATCGAATGCGAATGTAAATATATCGGACAACAACGGAAATACAGCCTTAATAGAAGCTTCAGAGTTTGGACATTCGGAAGTAGTACGTCTGCTCTTGGCTGCAAATGCAGATGTGAATGCAAGAAACTTTCTTGGAAGAACTGCTCTCGTTAATTCCGCCTGGAATAGTCACGTCGATGTAATGCGCGAACTCTTAAAGGCAAACGCTGATGTAAATATTCCGGACAATGGTAGATATACAGCGTTAATTTACGCTTCGTCGTTTGGTCGTTTGGACGAAGTGCGACTGCTCTTGAATGCCAAAGCAAATGTGAATGCAAGAAGCTTTCTTGGAAATACCGCTCTAGATTATGCTACCCAATACAAACACGGGGACATAAGAAACGAGCTACTGAAACATAAGGCTGTTTAAATGGGCGAATGATAACGTCGACAGCCCCTCGTGCAGAAGGATTCGGATACGGATTCGTATTTTACGTATATTTTACGGATTCGTATTTTACGTATATTTACGGATTCGTATTTTACGTATATTTACGGATTCGTATTTTACGTATATTTACGGATTCGTATTTTACGTATTTTTCAATGTTTATATTAATAAATTACAATGTACATTTGTTCAAATTTCTTTCCTAAAGCACATTTTTGCTTCTGACATTGATGCTTGAGTAAGATATATATAGCCTTTACAATAAATATTACTAAAAATTCTTATATACGTGTTTAGCAATAGTTTAAGAATACAGTTCTATTAGAAAGTTATAGCGTTAAACTTTGCACTAATGTTCGGAAATATCAAACATCAATAATTCTACATAGTAACTGGTGCACCAAAATAACTTGATTTCTGTATTTGTCTGAGTTTATTTTGTAAAAAAAGTATTCTAAAATAGGAATAATATATATTCATTAAAAATACAAAGATATCATGGTTTTCCACAGAAATATATAGAAGTCCCCGGATCTCACAGAATTGCTTAGAGCATACCCCTTCGGCAACTTAGCACGTTATTCTGTTGTGTTAAGGTGAAGTTTTATCCTTTGAATTAACCATCATGAGTCATTAACTGGTCCCAATAAGAAATCTACTGCCCAATGTTCTCAGTGTGTCCTACTCATTTAGAGGAAAAGGTTCGATTCCCTGGTTCCCCAAGCGAAATATGGTTTGTTTAATTCATCCTTTAATGGAGCCACAGCGTTTATAAGTACGCCAAAATTTCAATATTCACTGCAACATATGAATATTAAAAATCTGACCGAATCAAATGTTTCGCTCTTATCATTCTACTAAGAGATTCGAGGAAGACAAGAATAAGCAAAATACAAGTTGCAATTTTCTAATATTACGTAATGTCATGGTTTCTTTATATATCTATTACAAATATATATCACCGCAACCCCTTGTAAATATGCCTTCCTGAATTTGCACAAATAAATTAACCCGTACGTAATTATTTACCCATGGGTTGGGAAGCACCATTCTAAAAAATTTGTTTGAAGTCGTGGGTACGCGAATCGACCCTACACAGGGAATCGAAAATAATAATTTTATTGCTTTGGGAAGTGGTATAAATTCAACTTTATTCGTATTTTGCTGGGATAATACCGTCGGAAATAAAAACATAAGTTTTTTAATTAAAATCAAATAACTTCATTCTGAATTTTCGATCCTTTTTTTCTGAATTGTTAGTGAGAATATTCTCTCTACTTGTACTACTTTAACAAATAACAACAGACAAAATACATGTGAAACTCTTTTAACGATATCTTAGCAATAATATATTATTAATTTTCTTTGCTTTCACCAATCGAAATTTTCATCACTAAGCAAGTGCACTTTGTCAATTTATTAAAACAACAATTAATTTAATCCTTAATAACTTTATGCAGAGCCATGTTCTCTCAATACCTTAAAATAATATGACATTCTTGGTCTTATTATAAACTGGAAATAATAGAATAATAAATGTTTACACTTACCTTTGCTGTAGTTATGTGACCTATCGATCTCCACCATCCATATCCTAACCCACACTAATTGTAAACAGGAACATCAATTTCCGCTGCATTTCAACGTTCGAATTCGAACACACTTAAATCGTCCGCGGCTTAACCACCGATCCTCCTCGTGACTCGGCTCGACTGCGTCTCAAGAAGTTATATCTTCTGACCACGTTGTTTTTAACAATTCTGTGCAAACACACACACACACACACACACACACACACACACACACACACACACACAGAAATCGTACCAGTAAGTAAACCTAATGCTTCTTTATATTGGCCTTGAGGTCACAGAACCATGAAGGTCTCATTATATATTTTTATTGATGCGTAAATAATAACTAGGGAACGGATTTTCATGTAAATACATATTTTCACAGGGACAAGATACCTGCATTCACTAATATTTTTTACACTTAACACGACATTCTGAACTAATTGGAACCTGTTTTTATTTTACTATATTTTAGTTATTTTGCATAATTATATCTTTGCTATTTCATCTATAGCTTCATATTTCTGTTATTACATTTTAATATATTTATAGGTCGAAATGAACATTTCACTTGTGATGTCTGGAAATATATGTCGAAAACTAACTTAGTTACTGAAATACTTCTAAAAATACGTGCAAAGCGCGTGTATTAAATGGACAACGCTATTAATTGCCAAACTTATCTCCCCGCCCCACTGCTTCTGGAAACAGCGTGATCGAGATCAACGATGAGCGGATGTAGTGTATGTGAAGCAGAAGAAACTTCAACTACGTGCTGGACTCGCGTTTTATAGACCCTAAGGCGCAACTGATAAAAAAATCAGATACTAGTCTTATCCCTTTTCTGGAGTTGGGGTGAGAGTATGCTCCCTTTACCCCCCCCCATTCTATCACAGGCTACACGGTACTATTCACATGAGCTCCGGCTCCTCGTAAACAACATTGTATATAATACGAAAGTATTATGTTTCGGAAGAAACTAGCGAACAATTGCTTCTGTAGACGTAAAACTTTCATTCAGCCTCTCTGTCCATGTAAATTTCTGATCGACAACATACTATGCTCGGAAAACGCTTGAAGAATGGAATTCTAAACATTATAGAGAATATTTATTTCACATATTTCCTATTTTTCTTACATATTTTTGAAAAAATAAGTACATATATATGTACATATTTTGCTTTTTTATTACAATAAAGTCCGTTCCCTAATAACCTTTGTATAGTAAGACAAAATCACTTTAATGTACTAATTTACATGGGAAATACCCACAACTCTCGTCGCGTACGGACACAACACGTCTGGCAGCACCTGCCATGGAACTAGTAGCCTACAATATGGCAACCTTCAATTTGTACCGCTACACTAGCGCTACATGTGCATCTAGGTAATACTATCCAATATCTTTGATGAAGATATGCCTAGCAATTGCTTCGTGATGTCACAAGCGTAGGGTCACAATCTTCTTTTTTTCTTCTTTTTTTTAAATTTATTTTCTTTCGGATAGAAAAATACAAAGATCAGTGTTAATACACTCTACACTTCTTACAGTTGCTTATATACACTTACAATTAACTTACAATAATCTTAAAAATAATATAAAATATAAGTTACATGACGACTAGGGTGGTAGAAGTATCTTTGCGCAATATCTCTAGGGTCACAATCTACTAGATCTATAGGGGGCTGTGATAGGATTCGAATAGCTCAGGCGGCGAGCCGCAGTATTATATTTTACGATCGTATTTCCGAGTATCATTCTTACAATTTGCTGACATAACTACCCTTCACTTGTGCCTTGCAAAGAAAAAATATTGCCTTCTCTCTAGAAACGCTTTGATAAGAATTGTATTTTGATAACTGCAAGGAAGATAACTGACATGCTTCTGAAATATAAGGGGAAACAAGTGGGAACCAAAAGTTATTTACATTATTGCAACAAATATATTTGTAACAAAAATTAGATGAGTAGTACAACACATTGTCCAATAACAAATAAAATTTATTCCATTAAAGTTTACATTATTACTGCAATTCACATTATTTTAGGTATGCAATGATAATTTTCAATTTTTTATTTTTCGTGTAAGAGATGAAAATATTTATATGCAGGTTTGAAATAATAAATTATTTGAACAATTATCAGGATTATATATAGTAATAACAAAATACAAAACAATACTTGAGGGCTGGATTTATAATTCCCTCCTCATCGAGAAACACAACGTATGTAAGGCATTGTGTGTAAAATGCCAGCTGAAAACATTAAGTCGATACAATGTAAACATATCTTCTAGCTCACGAGTGAACGACATAACGTCAAAAATATAACACAACGAAAATAAATACAATATTAAGTAGCAATAAAATACATAACTTCACTAAATCACAGGGCAAACAAGGGTTTGCAAAGCTTACCTCAAAAGGCTAACTGTCTCAATGCAATTTTGCGTTTCAAATCGGCAATCGTATGCTCCATTGAAAATGAACAATATGCAAGTACCTGATGTTAAGGTAACAAAAGTTCTTGGTCTCTCAATTCAATCAAACCACAAATGGAATGTAGGTACTAGAATATTTATATTCATCTAGAATTATTTTAGTAAACTTTTCGATTTCTACATCAAGTTTTTGAGTATTATCTAAGTTTTTTTGGGAAGTTAAAACTTGATTCTATATATGAACGATATGTATTCCAGTTTATTCGGTATTAAGAAGAGGATAATTAATTTTACAGTAAAAGTAATTGTTATATTTTAACAGGGAGATGGTCAGAATCTAATTCAGAAGTGGAGATTGAAAGAATTAAAATTGACGTTTTTTGTAATTATTATATTTAAAAATATCTGGTATTATATTGCTTAATAGAGTAATAGGTTGGTTTCAAGTAAGTGCAATGAATGTCTAAATTATTTTGAATTATATATTGTTGTAGACGAACAATTTGGGATGAGTTGAGTTGCAACCCCAAAAGTGTTTTTATGTTGGAAGTTCTCATGAGAATAATTGATTGTATTACAAACAGTTGTAAATTTGAGTAGGAAATGGTTTAGTTTGGTGGTTTGTAAATGGAATATAAAGAGTAAATGGTATTATTTATTTTAATTTCTACTGCTATACATTCTAAAATGCTGATAGAAAAACAAGCTTGTTGATGAAATATAGAATTTTAATTATTATTGCTACTTCCCAGAAGCATGATCAGAGATTCTATCATTTCTATAAATTTTATAACCTTTTAAATACATCTTTTCTTTAGGGGTTAAATGAGTCTCAGAAATACATGCTATGTCAATATTGTAACGAATATTGCGTCATCCCCCGGCGCCACTTCGAGGTGGCGGGTTACGTCATCTGCCGGCGACCACGAGCCGCCGGTGAGCCACAGGCGTCACCTGCCGGCGGATCTGTCCAGAAAGTGCGCGGCGTCCGGATGGTTCTGGATTGTCCTGACGAGTATAAATACGCGACGGCCGGCGGCCGCGAGTCAGTCTTGAGTCCGCAGTTGAAGCTGAACTGTGGCGTGTGTATCATGGCAGTGAGTGTGCTCAGTGAAGTGAACCGCCTGCCAAAAAGTGCATCAAAATTGTGGTCGGTGACGGAACTGTGACCAGTGCACGAACTGTGATGTAGTGCAGTGAACTGTACAGTGCTTAGACTGTGCGAGTGTGCAAGAGAATGTTAGTGTAAATAAATCAAGAGAAGTGTTAGTAAAATAACTGAAGAGAAGGTAGTAAAATAAAGGAAGAGGTTTTGTGTAAATAAATAATCAAGTGTTTTCAGTGATTGTTTTAAGAAACAAAATAAACGCTTTAAAAATATTGAGACTTTTAATTCACCACCTAGAAACGTACAATTGTGTCAGTGGGGTATAACGAGTGTGAATTAAAACATTAATCAAGATGAGTTTCACAAAAAGTTTATGGATCTGGAAAGTGGCTGGAGTTGAAGAGAGAGTTAGAGAGGGAACAAGATACTCTGAACGAAAGCAATATTACAAGAACGTCTTGCAAACGCGATGAAGACAGCAGGTGAGGATCCAGAGAATTTTCTCTTCGAGACAACGGGGAACTTTTCAGACCTATCCAAAATATTGGAAGGAAAGTTAACAGAAAATTCTAGAATACTAGAAGAAAAACTAGAAGAAAATTCCAGAATTTTAAAAGGAGAATTGATTTGAAAATTCCAGAATCTTTAGAAGGAAAGTTAACAGAAAATTCGAATTTTAGAAGAACTGACCTGAAACTCCAAAGCGTTAGAAATAAAAATTCATCGAAAATTTATGATTTTAAAGAGAAGCTGGTCAGAAAATAAATCAGAATAATGAATTGGTGCAAGAGAAAATTGAGAAGATGGATGAGAAAATTCTGAAGAGTTCAAAGAAAATGGAAAAGAAAATTGAGAAGATGATAGAAAATTTTGAAGAATGGGAGAAAAATTACAATCATTAGAAGAGAATTGCTTTACTTCTCAACAGAAAATCGAATATAAACATTGTACAGAAACCACTGGAATGGTACTGAGTGTGGCCACCGTACGGGAGCCACTGGGAAAAGTTAATAAGTAAAACCACCTACCTTGATGGCACTTCTTCATGGTCGAATTATTTGAAGCAATCTAAGGCTGCTGCGATGGTAAATGGCTGGTCCGCAACAGATTGTGCTACGGCCCTGATTTTGGCTTTGCGTAGTAACGCCGTCGATATTCTAGGAGACAATACTACCGATGAACAGTCCAACTTCGAGCAAATTGTCGATCTGAAACACGGTACGCAAGCACCTGGAAGACATGTATTTCACCCAGCCAAGAAATCGTGTTCAGAAGCCTGGAGAGAGTCTTCAAGAATTGGAAGCTGATATTTCTCGTCTGGTGCGCCTTTCGGACCCTGATGCCTCGGAAAGTTCCTCTGCAACGCACAGCCGTCCGGTGCTTTATTGAAGCGCTGGGCATGATTCAGAACACAACAAGCATTAAGACTGGCAAGATTGAAACTTTAGCTGACGCATTAAGCTGGCACTAGACTCTGGCGTTAAGTAAAAGAGCATCGAAACGTGACGGACGAGTACGAGAATTACAAACGGCGTCGATACTATGACGAAAAATATTTGAGGCAGGTCGGTGGAGAGAAGGTACGCAATTTAGTGGCAAAAGGCGACAACCCTGATGTTGGAATTGTGGAGAATTAGGCACGGAAAAGTCGATGTGACCGTCCACTGAAGCAACAAGAAGAGCAGCAGTCTGTTGGTAACCTAGCAGCCTGTGGTGAAAACTGCAAGCATTGCTGTCATGTGGAAGAGAAGATGTGTCCTACCTTAAGGGTCACTGCATGACCAATGGCACACAGAGAATCCCTAGAAAGATCAGAAAGAGGACACAGGAATCGTTCATGTTTGAAATGGAAAATAGCAGGACGGGAGGACTAAGTTGGCAAGAAATAGCTCCCTGTTCCTTCAGCAGTAAATCATATTAAGTGCAGTGGGTTTCGATTACTGAAGAGGAAGGTGTTCTGAAACGAGTTCTGAAAGTGAAGACGGCTCTGTGAAGAGGACGCAGATATTGTTACCGAGAGGCGGTCCCTGAATATTGAGAGAATTCATTGAGGGAACTTCGGGAGGACACCTTGTATAACGAAAACCTAGAGAAAGTGCGCGAACGATTTTACTGGGTTAATTAAAAAGCAAGATGTAAAGATGGTATAGCGTCAAGTTTAGCACAACAAACGGGCCACATAAAAAGAGAAGAGTTAAGATGAGGCAATACAACGCTGGGAGTCCTTTCGAACGAATTGCCATTGACTTGGCTGGCCCATTTCAATGTCAAATGATGAAATAAATACATACTCGTGGCTATGGATTATTTCAGCACTGCCAGCTATATCCCCTACCCAGCCAAGAGGCCACTGCTATCTCCGAAGTAATTGCTAAGGGAATGGGGTGGAGCTGATTTGCGTGCCACTGGAATTGCATTCAGACTGCTGACGGAACTTCGAATCCGCAGTGTTTCAAGGAGTGTGTGAACTTCTTGGAATAAGAAAAACAAGAACAACGCCCTACATCCGCAGTCAGACGGAATGGTGGAACGCATGAACAGAACAACAATGGGAAAATATTTAGCGAAGGTCGTGGCAGATCACCAACGCGACTGGGACCAATACAGGCATCTTTTCTTCTAGCCTACTGCTCATCTGTTCATGAGATTAACCGTGGCAAACGTCTGCCAATATCCTTCGGCCGGGAACTACGTCTACCATGTGATCTAAGGTTTGGTTGTAAAACTAATGAAGAAACAGCCGGTGAAGACTTGTAAATGACTCCAAGACGGAAAATGGATGTAATCTAGGAATCAGGTGCGTAAAGAATCCAAATCGCAAGGACAGGATGAAGACCGGTATGACATCAAAGCTGAAGGAGGAGGTTATCAACCTGAGATCATGTCTGGCTGTTTAACCCCAACGTCACCGCGTTTGTGTCCAAAATTACAACGACAGTGGAAGGACCGTACGATATCGTGAAGAGGATAAATGATGTTGTCTACCGAATCTAAAAATTGCCGAATGGAAAACCACGAATCGTTCATTCGAACTGGCTGGCCCCGTACGCAGGCGAATGAAAATGATGAAGAAAAGACCGCAATGAGTTTGTGAGCTGGATACGGCAGAGCGTACATTTCACGAGTTTATGTATCAGTATAATGAAAAGCATCAAGCGCGTTATGGGGTAACAATGGAGTGTGCAACGATCTGTTTGCGCCAATTTGCGGAACATGCATTGGCGCATTGTGTCCCCAGATTTAGATATGACCAGATGGTGTTAAGTACCGTATTCAAGAGAAAATACGGAAGGATAGGAATTAAAGAACCAACAACCAGATATTGGGAAGGTTCTGCATCTGCACGACGTCAGTCACTATGTTTATTACCTTGTCACAAAAAGTAAGTCATATCACAAGGCATCCTATGAAAATCTGTGGGAAACTCTGATTGAATTACGCCAACAAGTACTGCAAGACAACGTCCAGAAGATTGCCATGTCAAAACTGGGATGTGGTTTTGATGGACTGAACTGGAGAATAGTGAGAAGCATGTTGAAAGTAATTGTTCCGGTACACTTCGGGGTTAGCATCTTAGTCTGCACAATACCATGGAATGTTGTCATATCCAAAGACAATTGACTGCCACTTCTTCTTTAACCTCCAACCGTACCCAGAGGCTCCAGCTGCAAGTATCGGCATGATTTCACAAACGCGCCCGAGACGGATCGCGCAAATCTGGCGAGGGGTAGTGTAACGAATATTGCAACATTCCCCGGCGCGCCACTTCGAGGTGCGGGTTACGCTCATTCGCGACTACGAGCTGCCGGTGAGCACAGGCTGCGTCACCTGGGCGGATTCGTCCAAAGTGCGCGGCGTCCGGATGGTTCTGGATTGTCCTGACGAGTATAAATACGCGACGCCGTGGCGGCCGCGAGTCAGTTCCTGAGTCCGCAGTTGAAGCTGAACTGTGAAGTGTGTATCGCGGTGCAGTGAGTGCCTGGGTATGAACCGCCGCCAGTGCATCGTACCGTGGTCGGTGACGAACTGCACCAGTGCATCGAACTGTGATCAGCAGTGAACTGTGGCCAGTGCTTAGGACTGTGCGAGGCAAGAGAAGTGTTAGTGTAAATAAATCAAGAGAAGTGTTAGTGTAAAATAACTGGAAGAGTGAAGTGTGTAGTGTAAATAAAGGAAGAGAAGTAGTGTAAATAAATAATCAAGTGTTTTCTTGTGTGATTGTTTTAAGAAACAAAATAAACGTTTTTGGTAGGGCCACATGAGACTTTTAATTCACCACCTAGAAACGTAACAATATTATGGTATGATAGAAAGTGATTAAAAATATTTTGTTGTCGTTTTAGTCCATTAGAGTTCCAGTTTTTTAGTGTTATATTTAGATTTCTGTTGTTACTAATGGTCATTTAAAAGTGGGAGTAAGAGGTTTTGTAATAAAGTTTGAATTTGTGGGATAAGTGTAGAAATAATTTGTTGAATTATGCTAAAATTAAATTGTGTAATTTCCAAGAAGGGTTTTGTTTCTAATATATCAGAATAAGATAATTTGTGTGATTTGTGATTGCAAATTGGAGGTGTAGGAGTATTTGAATTTAAGAACTTTCTGAATAGGATTGTTACGTTGAAAGATTTGAGTTTGCGGTAAGTCTGGAAATTTTAGCATTTAATTTGAGTGAATAAAATCTAAATTTTGATTTATTAACATATGTGAATTTGAATTAGTTTGATTTGGTTTGTAAATCTTTATATACTGGCAACCTTGTAATTAGCAGGATTTGAGGTAATTACAACAATAGGAGGGGTTGATTTTAAAGAGGATAGTTCGAATAATGGTGGTTTTCAGTACACCCATAATAACGTGGGATTAATCTACAATTGGCTTCAGGAATGGTTGGAATGTTTGCAATTTACATTGAACTGGTTGGTTATTTGATACTTTTGCTTGAACTTTTATGACACTATGAAATATTTTTTCAATTTGAAGATTTTAGAAGCTTCTGACTTTTGAAAATTCTATTATAAATTTCCCCTATAGGTTCACGTTGTTTGTTAAATAATCTGTATACCTTTTTGGTACTGGATAGTTAAGTTTCAATAATTCATTGAAAATACTTTCATTTGAGTTAGTAATAGATATATTTCTTGAATAAAACTGTGATTGTTTTGGTTTAGGGTCAGCGATAAGAGTAATATTGAATATTGTTTGTGTCACAAAATGATTTATATTTTCTAAAATCTTCAATTGATTGAGATCTGATTGATTGAAAATTTTGACATTATTTTTAATAGTTTGTTGGTGAAATCATTTTACTACTACTTTTATATCTTGAAGAAAATTACTAAAGTTGTAAACATTAGCAATTACTATGAATTGAAAACTATTACCGTTCTTCGTTAGTGTCCGTAGATTGCTAATAGTCCATATTTATTTGGAAGTGGAATTTCGCCAGAAGCCGTGTTAAATTAAAAGCTGTCAATCTTACCTGCTGTTGTAGTAATGAAGAACCTTCTTTCCGTGTTCTGGACTCACTTTTGGCTTGACAATCCCACAAAGTATGTTGTGGGAGATTGTGAGGGAATGAGCTAACTGGAAGTAATTCTGTAAATTCACCTTGTTGAAGTACATGTGTTGATGAATTAGATAAATTAATTGTTTGTCTTGGCACAGGTAACAAGAATCAAATTGCTGATGTTCCGTGGTCTATAGTTATTTTGATAATATACACCAGGAATTGTTGAGCTTTCATTTGCAGATTGTATATGTTGGCTATTCTGATGTTGAACAATATCTTCAGTAACCACTAACGAACTTTGAATTTCGGTATTCTGTATACAAGTATACAAGTATACAAGTATTATCTTAAGGCGTGCCAATGGAAGCAATACTAGCAACATTCTGTGAACTGGTTGTTTGAAAGGACATAATCCTCCCTTGCAGAGGATCGATAAGAATTGATGTTAATTGATTTACTTGTTTGTTAATAATTAATAGTCCAAATCAATGATATATTAACACACCCGAGTAAGATAAGTCACTTTAAAATAGAAAAGTTCAGGAGAATATTTGATAAAATGTCACCATTCATACAAGGCCTCCTGAATCATTCAATGTTGAATTTTAAGAATTAACAAGGAAAATTTCAAAGTCGCCAGCTGAAAATTAATTGCAGCAAATTTTGATAGAACAATTAATCAATTAATCATTTAGAAAATGACGTGGAGGCCTAATAGAGGCAATGCCAACATCAACTTCTTTATCGTAATAATTATTGGACAAAGAAAATGGTTGCAGGTAAGGTCGTCCCCGTTGCATAACAGGAAACTTTACTGCAATGGATAAATCAAGCAGATCCTCAAATTTTCAAACCAAAAAATTATCAAGTTTATTGAGAAAAATAAGGGCACAAACCCTTTTACACAAAATTACTAAAATTTACAAAATTGTCAGGGGTAAAGTCTGTTTACACCTGTCAGGAAATAAACAGAATAACTAGAAAAGTGGAGGTCACGCAGCATAAAGTGATGTTCCTTATTTATAAAATTTATGTTCCTTATTTATAAAATTTATGTTCCTTATTTATAAAATTTATGTTCGTTATTTATACAATGATGTTCGTTATTTATACAACGCTGTTCGTTATTTATACAACGCTGTTCGTTATTTATACAATGCTGTTCGTTATTTATACAATGCTGTTCGTTATTTATACAATGATGTTCGTTATTTATACAATGATGTTCGTTATTTATACAATGATGTTCGTTACTTTCCTCTTCTAATAATTTGTACCGATCCGGGGGCCGAGATCGCTAAGGCAGTAGTGTCGCATGTTGTATTTGTGTTCGTTCTTTCGCCCCTTATCATCACCATATCGTTTATTTTCACAGTTACCATACCGTTAACTCCAATAGTGGTCGGTAATGACCTAGATGTTACGACCTAAATAATCAAAAATATTGCAATTATTTTCATAATGCGACTAACATAATTACAATTAATAATACTACCACCACCAATAACTTGCCATTGAGAGAAAAGATCATTGCTACTTTGTTCTATAACTGTCGACGCAAAGATTGTTTCACACAATACATCTCATAATCGTTTCCGATAAACAGCAACACTAGTCGTACTAATGAACTGAAGAAATAAAAATAAATAGTATGGTTTCGATTTATGTTCACAATAAAAATGCATGATCTGGTGTTAATATATGTGCTTATTTATTGTGCGACGAGTGTGCTAATAACACTTAAAAAGAATTCAAGTAACAGAGTTTTGAGGTCGGTTTAAAATAAACACGAAAGTTTGAAACCTTAAGAGCAGCCATTGTTGGTTTACACAAATTTTCACCATGTTGCCATGGGAAAGAATTTTTCAAAATTTATTGCAACTTAATCATTCATTGTTACTATTCGATGGCAATTTTAGCCTCTCATCGATTGTTGGAGCACCCGGAGTAATCCTCCATTAATCATCATCATCATCATCATCATCATCATCAACTGACCATAGCTGGCTGACACCGTAGCAGAACACAAAAAAATAGTACATACCTTAGACTAATTAAATGCTGCATACCCAATTGTAGGTTATCGCAGTTTTCTTGTAATCAATGTTCAGCCAGATTTAGAATAAAACTAGCTGACAAAAATCAAAATTAAACTTCGAAATGTAACTACTTGTACACAAATTATAAATTATAGGCCCAACAATCTTATTATTATTATTAATAAATATTAATATTTGTTTCTTGTAAAAATAATAATAAATTGCAGCACCATTCAACCTGAGATAGACTCATTAAACTTGTAATATTTTTTAAATTGAAACAAAATAAAAAAAATAAATTGAGAACGAAACTACTATACACGAAACTACTATACAGCTAATTATGGGCTCAACTAACTTACTAATATTATTAATTATTAGTATATATTATTATAGCCCTCGAATTAAGTGCTCGTCAACTTTACAAACAAAATGTTGCTACAAAACAACCCAACCGATCAAGTACGCACTACCTCATGGCATTCAGAGCCTATTAATGTGTTAACTAGGCGGCAGAACACAGTTTTATTAAATATATATTACTTCTTATTATAGTCCCTGAAATAAATGCTCGCTGGAAAGTTTAGCAAAAATTTCTACATTCTCACGGCATTCAGAGACTCAATAATTTTTAAACTAGACGCAGAACACAAGTTTATTACGATATTATTATACGCATTATTATATATTATTTGTCACAGCCCCTGGAAATAAGCGTCGTCGTTTAGCTAAGACTGTTGTAAAAATTCAACCATACTCGCTCAAGAAATTGTAATATTACCTGTTTATATCCACGGGCGATGAAAGCATCCAAGCGCCATTGATGTTGGAAATTTTTAATGGGAGTATACATTAGGCAGCTACTGGTGATTCGTTTGTATGTCCAATGTCAGAGACTCTAAAGCCTATTTGAACGAAGCAAAGCATGACAGTTTTTCAACATGAAAAACTTTTCAAACAGTCCACAGCGCTCTATGAACGCACAATATCTCCATTAGTTATTTACTAAAAGACTTGGCAACGCAGAACCCGCAGTTATTATTCTCAGAAAATGCAGTCTTGTATCATATCAACTTGCTCTGTGCCACCGACCTTCGATGAGGCCTTGATGCACAGATCCCAGAAGATAAAGAGGTCGCATACAGGCATATCCTATACTCAATGGTCCTGATACGGCAAATTGTTTGCAATCTACTGAGCGGTGCGCTGCGCAGGCGCCTATTACAAACTGCAAGTGACATCGCCACAGTAAAGATTGCTCCCTTACGAACCCACGTACCTCTACTGTAATTTCTTGGTGACAGGTCTGTAACAGGGATGCGATGTCGATGACGATTTGAAAACAACGATGTTTTTATACAAATCGTCAATGGATTTAACATCGATTTCTTAAATCCGATGTTTGTAAACATCGATTTCTTCAATCCGATGTTTTTAAACATCGATGTTTTATGTTCGATGATTTTTACGTCCGCCCCCGGCCCAGACCCATCGGCGACAAGGCAGCCGAGGAGGGCTGGGACCGAAGGGCTGCGAAAAATGACGCATTTTTAATTAGAGCTAATGTCATCATCGACAGCAACGATTAGACCTCTTGATCTGTTCCGTCTCGAAACTGTTCATGCCATCGCTTCAGAACGTCCAACACTTCTTTTCCTTTAGGTGCATATTGAAGGATAATTCTACTTCTCCTATGTTCTGGCATACTCATGACATGACCTTCACAGTTATCTCGGTATTTGTTTATTACATCTATAACAAGAGCGATATTTGTTTACTATATCTATAACAGTCACAATATCTAATTCTTCTCTGATATCTACACTTTTCTGTGGTCTAATAGTGAATATTCTGCCACAGAAGAAGAAATCTCATTTTTGCAGATTAAAGTCTCCGCAGCTGATCTGATGTTAATGTCCAGCTCTCGCTTTCATAAAGCAGTAATAGCAATGTAATAACCTTGTAAAATGTAAGTAAGATATTAGGACAAATGTTCAAGTGTTAATTATAATTTTTTGGTCGCAAACAGGTCATCTTCGAACCACGCGCATTGTACCCACCGAGACCCAGCCCTATTTTCCCGGGGTAACTACACGTGATTTATTCGGGGGGGGGGTATTCTAGTATTTCTAGTGCATCCATTTCTACACCCCAGGGTTGTTAGCCCTGGGGGATGAGTTATAAAATGATGATGATGATGAAGATGATGAAGGATGAAAGGACAATTGCAAACACAGATATCCATGCCCCGGGCGAGACTCGAACCCGCGACCCTTCGAAATCTGAGGCTCTAGCGGCCCTTGTTAAAATATTTAAAAAGAATCGTTAGACATTGATTAATATATTGGTGGCTGTATTTATTGTTTCTAGTACTAATCTCAAGTTTCGATTACAAGCGTTTGATATGAGAATTTTACATTTAATTTTTTTATACACGTTGAATTGGAATAACGATTTTAACATAAATCACCTCTAAACACCATAAAAGCTCCTAAATACCAATAATCTGTAAATATCTTAATATTGTTATTCAATCTGTGGAGCGTTTACAATGAAATGTTTGTAAATCAATCACCATCAATTTATTTACATGAGGGGATTTTCTATTATTTCAATGTATTACATAGAAAACGATTCGGTTTAAAATATCGAAAACATATAGACATTTTTTCCTCACACGAATGAAGAAGACACATTCAATATTAAATAGTTTTCAGAATACTTACTTGCAACAGGTACATCCATGATGGTATTAGTTGGTGGGAATTAATAAATTCCTTTCTTGTTAATCTATTCGTGCAGTACTTGCGCAATGTTCTTGTTCCTGAAAGAGTCCAGTCAAATACTTCAGAAACGAAAAACATGTTCCTTATTTACGGAAATTCAATCTACAATAGACTAGTTATGAGTTTGTATTATTAAATTGGAAAATAATTTAAGACAAATGCCATTCTTTCAAATATATTTTATCATACTTTAAACGTTCATTTTTTGTATCTTGTCGCTTAATATTAGAAAAAAATGATAACTGATTATCAAAATTGTGAAAAATTAAAATATAAATTCATTCTTATCAACGTAATGCATTAGAACTTCCATTTCTATCTAACTGATTAACTTCAAACTGCAGAAAACAGTAACAGTAACAATTGTTAAACTTTTACGTAGTTCTTACAGTGTTTTCTTTGCAGATGTTATTTTAGATGTAGAGTTTTCCCTGATTTGGACATGTATAAATTCGTCGCCGTTATTTGATAATAGAATGAACGACTGTTACTGTAGCAACACATTAACTAATTTATATTTGCAAATTCAACTGTTATTGCTACATTATTGTATTTTATTGTAAGATATAATACTGCGTTTACTCTTGCTCACGGAGTTAATTTGTATAGTAAAGTGTATTTATAAACAAAACGTCTTGAAATATTTGGCAAAGTTTTCAGTTGTATGAATATATTAAAAATTTCAACTATTAATACCATTAACAATCATTACAATCGATAAATACTAAGCTTCTCAAATGAAAGATCAGATTTTGACCTGGTATATTAATATCGTGAGTTGAATACTGACGTATGAAATTGGCTGCTACTTTCAAATGATGATATAATTTTTTGATTTGAATCACATAACACTTTCTCATGTGGTCAAATAAAATCGTGAAAAAGTTTTTTTAAATTTAAAATAGTGCAGAATGACCGTTATTTGGTCAAAGCGAGATTTTTTTAATTTTTCTTTCATAACGCATTCTCAAAACGTGATATAACTTGTTATAAAATCGAGACACAGTCAATTCACTAATTGACCATTGTGCTACGTTCTTGTACTTGGAACAAACAATAAATAAATAATGAAAACGTGAAAAAATTAGGGTGACAATACACAAGTACCATCAGCACGTAGTTTGAGATATCTGTATAGATTTTATTTTTTTAGAGAATGAAGATTGTATAGGCATTCCTGGATATTAGGATATTAGTGTCAAAGAATCAACCTTGAAGCAAAATTTGAGAGTTTTTATTCACATATAATAAATTCCAAACAAAACTACATAATATACTTTAAGGTTTATGCTTGCGTTGATTCGTAAAACCGTCTTAGCGTACTTGATCACCAACCAATGCGTGTAATAGCATTTCTTTGCTCTTTCAGCTAGTTATTGTGATTTGCGTTGTGATTTTGAAATTTTCCGTAATGTTCATGTAATCTGGTTCATATATTGCAAAGATGATTATTCTAACTTATGTTAATGGCAAAAGAGACCGCATTAAACCCTGAAGGGACTTAACGCAGAAGTTCACCATTTAAAAAGTTTAGATGTAACATGATATTACACAGGTAACCGCTTTCGAGATAGAATCACACAAACATTTTGGTTGAAGGGAATTAAAGTGGTTTACATAAAATGACAACAATCAGAGATACCTTCATTCGTGAATTGAACTATTTGATTATCACCCTACAAGGACAACAGCTTGAAGGTGGCAAACGCAACAATGAACGTTAGTTGGAACCCTCCATTTCGTCGCTCACTCACTTGGGTCTGCGCGCGCACGAGGCCGCTACTTGTTGGCGCGGTAGGTGGTGGTGAGCCAGGCTTGCGCATGGCACACCGTCCTTTCTGTACTTGCCGCTCTTGCCGCCGGACTCGGCCTTGGGGGGCGGGGGAGCGCGGCAGTCCCAGTTGCCCTCGCCCTTCGGGTGGCAAGCCCGACTGCCCCCTCCCGAGCGCGTGCCCGACCCGGTCTGCCACACACAATTGCCTTGCTCTTAGACGCCCATTAAAACAGTACGTCCTACCAAGATCAGAGCTGGCAGGAGAGGGGGGAAGCTTCTCAAGGCTTTTGTTTGTATAGCAAAGTATTTCTTTCTAGGGTTTTTATCCAGCCGACAGCCGGTTACCCTTTGCGTCCCGATGGGACACATATTCGACCATACACTAGACACCAACACACTTGCGGGCTCCTCTGATCTGGGGTCAGCAGAACGCGAGGACCTCCGCGACAACACACACATGCAAAGACAAGGGACAAACAACCATGCCCAAGACAGGACTCGAACCCGCGACCCTTCGGACCGAAGCGCTGAGTCGGTACTCGCTCTTAGCCACCTCGGCCATCCAGGTCGGCATATCAAAGTATTTGCGATGATAATAAAATAACAATATCGCGTATCAGATGATTCATGGACAGCGTGCTAACTTTCCGTGGTGCGGATGCGGATTCGATTTCTGTTGGGGGGCAAAAATTGAACTGTTTCTATTCTTTACAATGGTCTGTTTCTACAGCTGTATGACAAAAAAAAATGCTTAGACAAGCCAGTGATAGATCCGGTGAAAGGCATGTGAAATACGCGCAACAGGTCTTCCTTACCCCTAGGCGTGGATAGAATAGAATATTTCTTTTGCTACTTAGGAATACATAGAATACTTCCGATGGTAGAGTTTTTTAAGTACTTACTAAAAATACACAAAACAATCATCAAACAACATTAAAATATTAACATTTACCAAATACAATTTTACAAAATTAATCTATTAACCATATTTACTTAGTCTAATTTTAAAAGTTTTGACATTCTGAGGGAAAGTCTCCAACACTGCTGCAGGTAATTTATTTCGCAATTTTGTATCGTTCTGTTTACAAATGAGAATTTACCTACATCTGTTCTCTGTTTTCTTGGCCGAAGTTTGAAACCATGATCCTTCCGAATAATAAATACAAAACAGAGCCAATGCCTGGGAACACCGCTAGCTGGCAAAAGACGAATTAAGCCAAAACCATGCATATAGACATAAAATATTGCCTTTGATGGTGATGGGTACGCACCTTGGGGCAGTGCTTGTTCTTCAGGACGTCCTGGTGCGCGCCGCACACGAAGCGCTTGGCCGGCTTGGAGCCCTTGCGCGGGCACGTGCCGCCGGCCAGGTGCAGCTTCCCGCAGTCCTTGCACCTGCCGCCCACGCACACACAGCTCGCAAACCACCTTTTGGCCTTATGGCCTAACACAGGATCCCCATGACCCGCGCACGAATCTCTGGGATATCAGTCTGGCAGAGAACCCAAACGCTCCTATCTCTCTCCCCTTCCCTCTGTCTTTCTCTCCCTCTGTCTTTCTCTCCTCTCTCTTCCTCTCTTTCTCATTCTCTCTCTCCCCTCTCTTTCTCATTCTCTCTCTCCCCTCTCTTTCTCATTCTCTCTCCCCCTCTCTTTCTCATTCTCTCTCCCCTCTCTTTCTCATTCTCTCTCTCCCCTCTCTTTATCATTCTCTCTCTCCCTCGCTCTCTCTCTCCACAACGTATTAAATGAAAGTAGTTTGTGCACCAATTGCGTAAAATTAGATATCGATACTGTTTGACAAGTACGTTATATTAATTATAAATTATTGCTTGATTACAGGAACTATAAGTACTGATCATATACTGGACCGAAAGTACAAATTTCATCATAAGCGTGAGTTGTATTTTTATTTCTCTTTTTATAATTTTTATTGCTTTTATTGTGACGATAATACTTTGATTCCGGTGAATAAGCTGATAAATCATAAAGGCTTAATTTTAGAGGACAGGAAAAACCAATGTTTCAATGAATTAAATCAGGGATTAATGATATTCAAACGAATGTGATATTCTAACAAAACTATTTTTGTGTAGGTTTTGTTTGAATATTATTAATACTTTATTTATAGCATTAGTTTAAAGTTGTTGTTTTCTCCTCTTTAAAATTAAGTTTTTTGACTTATCAACTTATTCACCGGGGTCAAAGATTAATAATAATATTTATCTTGAGTTCGAGCCCAGCTCTCGTCGAGGCAACACCTCTCCGAGCGCTCCGCACGCTTAACCTTTCGCGTTCAGTAGTCACAGTCTGAGTTATAGTATCAGCTTATCAGTTGTAACCTAGGACGCGCGCAGTGATTAACCGCACCAGTTCTGGGCGGCCCACGCCCAAAAATGCTGCATTGCAGCATGAAACGCCCAACAACTGAAAAAGTAACGTTTCGAGTGTATAGTGAAACCAGTGTCAACTTTGTGAAAGTGATCTCGTGATGGAAAACATAAGTGCCCACGAAGTAAAGCTTAGCAGAAACCGGCTCTCTGGTATCTCAAGCTATGAATGAAGCAATCCCATCCGATATGGATGTGGAAGAACTCATCCACCACCAGCAACTACAACACAATTACTACTACAGCAGCAACAACCTCAACAGCCACAAATGGCTATACGCCATTACCGCTGCATTACCAACCAACGCAGCTCCCGCAGCATCAACAACCTGCAGAGTGCAACTCAAAGCGTAAACATTAATGAAATTAACTCCAACTCCACAAAAGATGTAGTACTTCAATCTACTGAATCAGAAGAGCGTAAAAGACTTAAAAGGCACCATGATAGTGAACACGTAGGTTATGCCATACCAGTGAGTAACAGATATGAACTACTTCAAACAAATGAACCAGTTAATAACAATATTCAACTAAATGAAAATCAGCAACAAAAATAAAATCCACCAATAATAATCCACGGGTTGAAAACTATAACCGCCTTATCAATGACATTAAAGTGTTACCTCAGGAAACTTTCACACAAAAACTGAAAATAACAATATTAAAATATTTTCCAAGAAATTAAAGACTTTCGTGATTTCAGACATTTCTGTGATCAAAACAATGTACAATTCCACTCTATAGGGACCCTACAGTCAAAAAATTTGCAGTTGTTCTCAAGGATGTTCCACGTACTTCAAAGACGAAGATATTATAAACGAACTCAAATCTAAAAACTTTTCCAGTATTAAAGTGCACAGACTTTACAACAAGATAAAACACCTATGCAAACAGTGGCAGTAGATCTTATTGACAATGAAGAATCCAGACAAATATTAAATCTTAGTGAGCTATATTATTGTAGAATTAAAGTATATATAGAACTAATACACAGGGTCAATACAATGTAAAAAATGTCAGCGTTATGGCCACTCTCAAGCTAACTGCAGAGCTCAGCCCAAGATGCGTCAGATGCATAGGTAATCATCATTACACAGAATGTAAACTACCCAAAAATAAAGCAACTCCCAAATGTGTTAATTGTTTTCAGAACCACACAGCTAATTATAAAGGATGCCTACATACAAAAATTATGCAAAACTTAGACAAAACCGTAAATTACAACTCTCGAAACACAAATAATAAACTACCTCCTAAAATGAATACATTTAATCACTCAGTTCCACCAATGCTGATTTTACACACACAAACTTTAGTCAACATTTTCCTCCACTTCCCACTAGACCAAATATGCAATTACACCCCAATTAACGCCTCAACTAATCAATGGAATAACCACACAAGTAACCTAGAAAATTTACTAACTAACATTATTACAAAGTAGTTTCCCAAGTTCTGTCAACGCTAATGCCCCAAATTCAAAATCTTTTGTCGTCAATCAATCAACATGGATAATACAACCAATAAACATACTTTCTAATCACTCCAACACGTTTCCTCTTTTTCCAACAAGTTCATTTATCTTAAATATAGATCTATGATAACAGTGAAGAATTTATGTTCTATATTTGGAAAAATTCAAAACTTCCTAAAATTTTCTGCGTGTTCTACAATCCTTCGAAAGCGATAAAATCAATAAATTTAAAAACCTCAATATTTACTTCTAACTTATATCCCTGCCTGTAGCAATATCACCTACCAATCCAACAATCCAAAATGGATAATCCAAAGAGTTTAACTATTCTTAACTTCAATGCTAACGGTATTAAAAACAGGATACTCTCTTTCACCACTTCTTACATCATCATAACATTCACGTTGCCTGCATCAGTGAAACCCATCTTGTTCCAAAGAAAAGCTAAAGTTATACGGCTACAAAATATATAGAAGTGACAGGTCAGACTAATTGCCTCTGGAGGGACAGCAATAGCTATTAATAGTAAACTAAAACACTCACAAATTCATTCACCTACAACTAATAACCTTGAACTAGTAGCAATCAAATTTATACCAATAACGGACCAATAAATATCATTGCCCTTACAGACCACCAAACAAAATTTCCTACTAATGAACTAAATGAAATATTTTCTACAAACACTTCAACTTTAATTTTTGGTGATCTCAACTGCAAAATCAAGCCTGGGGATGTAACTCAACTTAATTACCATGGCAAGACACTCAAATACAGCCTTACCAACAATATATATTCATGCTCCAAGTTCCCTACGTTCTTTTCTAACAATACAAATGTCCCCTGATATACTCGATTTAGTTATAACTAAAAATTTCTACCAAACAATTCAACAAATAGTAATAGCAGAATTAGACTCAGATCACCTACCTATTAAAATTACCATTGACATATCAAATGACACTATTCACCATCAAAACACCAAAATAAAGAGTTATACCAATTGGAACTATTTTAAAATGTTAATTAGCTCAAAAATAATCTTTCCAACTCTATACAAAATAATGATGATCTCAATAACTCAATCATGAATATCATTCAAACAATCACAAAAGCTCACTCCGAATCAACTATCTCCTCACATTACAACTAACAAACCAAATGCTGATGCACTTCCATATTATATCATAAATCACATTAAAACCAAACGGGCCATTAGACGCAAATGGATTTTAAACCGAAACGCCACGACAAAAAGAAACTAAACAAACTTACCAAAGAAATTAAAATCATGATTACCAATCACAAACATCTCAAATTCAGCAGCATCTTCAACAACTCCACACAAACTCTCGACAGAAATGGCAAACTATTAAATACTTCACTAAAGAGAAAAGCAATGTTCCTCCTCTTATTTCAAACAATGTATTAATTTATCCAGAACACCAAAAAGCCGAAATAATGCAAACACCTCTCTGAAACATTCAAACCGAATTCAATAATTAACCAGCAATTCAATACAGAAATAACAGAATTTATGAAACAATCACACGCCACAGTTCCACACCCTATTCATTTCATCTCCCAGTAGAAACCAAAAAATCATCAAACAGCTGAAAAACAAAAAATCACCGACACGACAACATTACAAACCAAACACTAAACAACTTCCCTTCAGCTGCATTGCTGCTACAACCACCTTCAATTGCACTCCGAGATTGGCTGCTTCCTCAAACTTGAAACACGCTATTATATTACCAATCAATAAACCAAAACTAATCCTAATGACCCTTCATTACAGGCCTATTAGTCTGCTCCAACAATAGCTAAAATTTTTGAAAAATTAATTCTCAGTCGCCTAGTTCATTTCTTAAACTCAAATGACACCATACCAAAAACACAATTTGGTTTCAAACCAAATCATTCAACAAATCACCCTCTATACGTCTAGTCAGACATATAGCAAGAGTTTCCATTCAAAAGAGCACTCAATAGCAGTCTTTTAGACATAACTAAAGCATTTGACAGCATTTGGCATCAAGGTTTACTTTATAAAATTCACCAACTAGGTACTCTGATTATCTTCAAAAATTATTCACAGTTATCTTACAAATAGAACTTTCAGGTCAAAGTAAACACATTCTTTCCAACACACACAGCATTCTTGCAGGTGTCCCTCAAGGATCTGTACTTGCTCCCATTCTTTTCAATATCTATACAGCAGATCATCCCACATCATCAGATTCTAACATAACCTTATATGCAGATGATAGCAGCATTATTCTCATCTCATCAAAACATTCTATTAGCATATGACCATATTCAATCCCACCTTCACACTCTCACCACCTGGTTCCATAAATAGCGACTCAAGATAATCCCACAAAAACACAAACAAAGATTTTCACCCTCCGAAACCAAAACCCTCCACCTTTAAAAATAAATAATTACAACTCCCTGGTTAAGCAATTCCACACCCACAAAATATCTGGGAGTACTAATGATGACGTTTAACATGGAAGCAACACATTAAGGCAGTATTACAAAAAGCAACAGCAAAAGCAGTCAAACTATATCCACTTATTAATTCCTCATCCACTTTAAAAGTTGAAACTAAATTGCTCCTCTACAAAGTATTATCAGACCCACCTTGACATATGCCTGTCCAGCCTGGATAAACGTTGCACCCAGTAATATAAACGCTTTACAAACTTTCCAAAACAAATTTCTCAGAAGACTCATTAACGCATCATGGTTTATACCCAATAAACAAATTCATTATGAACTCCAAATACCATCAATCACTGATCATCTGATCAACTTATCCTCAAATTTTCAATCTCTTACCATCCTGCCCAAGTACAGCCTATTTTCAACTAGGACAACAAGCAAACTCCCCAAACCGAATCAAATCTAGATTTCCTAAAGACATTTTCAAACCGCCTTAAAAACAAAATCAACAAAATCTTTCAAACCTTTATACCTATACCAATCCTTACTCAAAATCTTTCCACAGCTAATAAAAAATAAAATCAAATTACAATATATATATACTTGCCGAGTAAGAACACTCGAAAAAACTTAATAAAAAGGCAAATTCTACCTGAGTTAATAATCAAGGTTTATTGTATAATTAATTAATAAATAATGTTCTCACTTCTGTAAGGCCATATGGTCGATCGGATAAAAATAAATTAAAAAAAAAAAAAAAAAATATTTATCTTAAGAGAGAAAATACTCATAATAAAAAGGCAAATTCTACCTGAGTTAATAATCAAGGTTTATTGTATTACTGACTGTTTCATACGATAATATTAATCATGTTAATGATTCCAAAACGTAATTTTATGCCAATGAAAGGGCGTACCTTGGCCTCGGTAGAATCGTAAGATAGTTTCTTCAACTTCCGCTTGCCCTGGTAATGCTTAAGTTTATTTCGTGATCATGATTAGCGGGAAACTCGTATAGTTCTAATGTCGTGAGAAAAACACGTAATGCACAAAACAAGTTAAGAGCTACCAACCCGGAATCAGTAACAAAATAGTTATATGTGATAATTCCTCCAAGTGAAAATCACATGAAATTACATGTTACCACGAATAATATATCATATTTGTTATCACTGACATTTTAAGAGCTGTTGTGGTAAAGAATATTCTCTTGACACTTCTAACAGTGTTCATATTCAATATGGAGGAGATAACTACATAAAATAATCATTATATTTCTTCCAAAACATTACAATAATAAAATATCACTTCACGTCACACAACGTTACTCATGCTGTCATTCAGATTACCATCTTAGTACACAATCTAATTATTTATTCAATATAAGAATAAAATATTGCATTTGAGAACACAGACATAATTGGCCTCTTTTGTTACGATAGGGAGTTGTTTTACTGATATTATAAATCAGGAGGAAAACATTCTTAATGAAACAATAATATCAGGCCACGACTACACATTGATAACTCACTGAAAGATACAATGTCGTTAACCCTCTATAAAAATCAGTGTTGCGTGCAGAACAATAGTGTTCCAATCATAAGTTTTATATAATAAATATTCTAGCAAAAATAAGCAAATATAAAATAATTAACATCGATCTAAAATTCTTTTAGAAAGTTTAGGGAAATGTATTAATAGGCAGGAAAAAAATCTGCCATTAATTATTAGCTATTAAAATAAAAGTCTTGGAACACCACTGTTTTCCACTCGTTCTCTAGAGTGTTAGAGGAAATGGATAAAGGTGATATGTTACAAGAATTAAATACAATGCTGCGAAAAATTGCAGACGTTCTTGGTTGGAGGTTTTCAATAAGAATACTCTTTGAGAAAGAGGTGAACATACCAGTAGAATTCAATTTTCTTCTTTTACTGTTTTAGATTCCATGCCACATAACACCTTTATCCATCTTTGTTAGTGTTTCTACGACGAAAGTTTGCAAATAAATGGATTTTACGTCCAGTTTTTGACCAAGAACTTAGGCGGATCACAAAAGTTGTGTAGTTGAAATGCATATTTTTTTCTATTAATTTTCACATCATTTCCTATTTCTTAAACATCTTCTGAGGATATGATTACCTTGAGAAATGATTACATATTCTTAATTCTCTTGACAGATTTCTTATCAGTCTCTAATAGTCACTACAACTTGCATTAAGCGACTTCGTTATCATGTTGTGATTATTTAAGAAATGTTAAAATCGTAAAACGCATTCTCATCGTCGCAATTGCATTTAATTTCATTCGACTTGTTTCTCAAACCTTCTTTTATTAAATGAAAACAGATTGATTTAACCTTCTTCGTAATTGCCTTTGAAGGTTCAATTATTTTCTCTATGCTAGCTTCTAGCATTGTACACATTTCAAATTTTGTGCGTCATTCTTTGATAATTATATCTTTGGATATGGTGATATCCTCGGCCTTTCTTTAGTCGTCAACCTCTTGTTCAGATAAAGGTTTACTCAGTTCCATCTACTGGTTACAATCTGAATGGAAGGAATGTATCTTAAAAGAGCGCTTCCGGAATTTTAAAAAAGTACCTCCAAAAATTCATTAATAAGAAAACTTGTAACATATCACCTTCAGCCGTTTATCAGTGCAGCTCTTCTCTAGGTGGAGCTGGATGGGAGCGCCAGCGGTGGGGGCGTCTGGGTACCTTTCTTAGAAGCCGAAGAGGTCTCCGAGGCCGACCGGCGGGCGTTCGGCGGGCTGGGCGGGCTCGGCCGGGGCTGCTGGGGCGGCTTCTTGGGCGGGGCGGGCTTGGAGGCGGACGCGGTTTTCGGCGGCGGCTCGGCGGGCGAGGGCGCGCCCTGTCGGCGCCAGGCGGTTGCACGTAGTTGGTGGGCGACCACTCGCCCCGGGCAGGGCGTCGGCCGGGCACGGCGCTTTCTTCACGGTGCACGCCGGGCTCTGCGGCAGGCCGTCCGCCTTCTTCTGCACCGCCCCCACCGTGGACTTCTTGGCCTGGCCGTACGGCGCCCACTGCGAGTCGCCCAGGCACTTGGGCGCCTTCTGGTACTGCTTGAAGCGCTGGTGGCGCAGCACGGCGCCCGTCACGCGGCAGCCGCGGCCGGGTCGTTGGCCGAGCGCGCCGCCAGCAGCTGCGCATGGCCGGGCACTCCTCGTCGGCTCCACGTAGTGGCGAGCCGCAGCCGCAGTCGCAGCTGCGTCAACGGCCGCGCGCGCTCTTCGAACCCACCACCCACCCCACTGGCAGCCCTGCTCGTTCGTTGGTTAGTGATTCCGGGCGCTTATGATTGATTGATTTTTTCGTGTTTCCGGGCGCGTCAACTGCTTTTGGGCCCTTAGTCCCGTTAGTGTAGTGCATGTTCTTTCTCGGGAGATGGCGGTGATCTTCCCGCTGGATGGCGAGATCCGGCGCCGATCTACCGTCTGCTAGTGGTGTTTCCCCTCACAGGACTCTCCCCCAAGCAGGGCACCGCCCCAGCGGACAAGCTCTAAGCTCCGGGCGCTTATGAATTCAAACATGAATGAATGAATGCCTTATTTACGTGGCGAGACTCAAGATGCGGCAATTTGAATTTAGCTCAAAGGCTTAATTTAGCTTGAGGATCTTTCACATGCAGTAAATCTACTAACATGGGGGAGCCAGCAATACTTCCTCTCGGAAAGAAGGCGTATGAAGATTTGTTTCACCCTTAAAATCCATAGTTTCGATCGGGTTTGAACCCGCAAACCTGGGTATAACAGCCCGATACACCGTTATCGATGCAGCAGGTTATTAGTCCCGTAAGTGTAGTGCATGTATTGTCCTCGGGGTTGGCGGTGATTTCCCTCCGTCGGAAGGTGAAATCGGCGCCGACCTACCCGGCTAACAGGGTTTCTCCTAATCAGGACTCTCCCATCAACGAGGCACCACCCAGCAGGAACAAGCTCAAAGCTCCCGACCGGCCTCCCGGAATATGTGGTAGTGTAGTGCATGTTAGTGTAAGTGTCTGTGTTTGTGTGTGTGTGTGTGTGTGTGTGTGTGTGTGCGCGCGCGTGTGTGTGTGTAAGGGGAAAGGATCGGACAAGAAAGGGAAGGAAAGATCGCACGCGGCCCGTGGCCCGCTTGTTAGGGTACTGCTTCGGCATTCACTTGGTGTTGATCGGAGAAACCACGGTAAACTACCGATCAGTGCAACCGGCCGCTAGGATTCCCCCCCAAACAGCGACTGAATTCGCCCTGCTCGTCAATCCCACTATAAAATCTCACATCACTCACCGACGCCTAACGACTGCAGACGCGACCTAATCCACTATTAGATTGATGGTTGGCTCCATAACTGTAGACTTTTCCATCCATTCCTAATTGCGTCTTCGATACTACACCTCTCGTACGTATACCGCTGAATGAACACTAGAGCTCCCGGATAGACTATTGCTTTATCTTGAAGCTGTCGTTGCGAAGTGGTCGTTTCAAAGTCACCAGTCTCAGTTGTCTATGTGTTTTATCAACTTCGCCCGTCCGTTCGTCTAGTGTGCCACGCCTGGAAATCATACTCTTCAACCCGACTCGGTAATCATTTACATCAATCACACTCACAAAATCGGCTCGATACGTCCACTTGACATCTCCTCTTGAAAACTTATAAACTTGATATTTTTCACCGAAAATGCGCGACTGTATTGTGAAGTGTTTCTTATACTTGTCTTAGTAAAGAGAGTAGTAAGTAAACTATAGTAAAGAGAAAATGGGGGAGATGTTTACATAGAATCCTTCTGCAGTAAAGCTTTTCAAGTCAATGCTACTTTAAAACCCTCAGAAACACCCCATGAATGACCTACAAAATTTTAAGGAAGGACGTACAACTAACAGGACATGGAATTTTGTCAAGTTATCTCAAAAACTACGTTACAATAAATGTCAATAATCAAGAGAATAAAACCAACCGAACAAAATATAAATTAAGAAAAGTAATACAATGGTGGAAAAACGAACATAATATTCTAAAATCTTCACATGAAAAATAGTGTAATAAATTAAGGCAGACAAATGATCTCAGAAGCTGAAATTTGATTAAACCTTCCGATGGTCGTTTTTCTATTTGAGATAATTTGTATTAACGAATTATGCTTTTTTGCACTGGGTGTTGGTAAATTGACAGTTTTGGTCAGGTCGCATCAACATCTAGGTCATTAGCGACCACTATTGGCATTAACGTTATGGTACTTTGAAGGTGAAACGATATGGTGATGATAATGGGTGAAAGGACGAACACAAATATAACTATGCGCCAGGCGGTACTCGAAGCCACGACCCTTCGATCCGAGATCACTACGAGACTACTGCCTTAGCGATCTCGGCCACCGGGCCGGCAAATTGACGTTTGATAGGGACATTTCCACCTCCAACTCCAGTGAAACGTACGTTCGATGAGATGTGATTTTAAATCATTAAAGCTCTGCTCCTCTTCACATATTTTTAAAAACTCTGAATTCCGCACAAAATGGCAGCGGCGGCATCCCAAAGCGTGGCGCGCCAACTCACCGCTCGAACTGGAAGATGTTGTATTTGTTCCTCGCGGTCGCACTCGCCCTCCTGCTTGCAGGGCTGCTGCACGGGCGGCAGGCGGCCGCCGCCTTGGCCTCCGCCACCTCAGGGCGCGCTGCTTCTCGGGGCAGTTGTCGTGCGGCTCGCAGCTACCGCACCACGGGCAGGGCTCCCGGGCAGCACCACCTCACCACGATGTTCCAGCACCTGCCGCACACCGCCAGCCGCTTGCCAGTTACACGCATGCACGCACGCAGGCGTTTGCAGGAAAAATCTCGGCATGTCCCCAACTACGACATGGAGTCTTTTTAAATTTAGTTTTATCCGATCGAACAAATGGCCTTACAGAAGTGACTACATTATTTATACATTAACGTAATGGAAACTTTTAAAGTTTTTTTGATTGATTGATTGATTTTTTCCTGATTTCGGGCGCGTCAACTGCTTCGAACATTTGTTCCGTTAGTGTAGTGCAGGCTTTTTTTCTCGGGAGATGGCAGTGATCTTCCCCCGCTGGATGGCGAGATCCGGCATCGACCTGCCGTCGGCTAGTGGGTTTCCCCTAACCACGACTCTCCCACCAGCAGGGCACCGCCTAGCCGGGACAAACTCTAAGCTCCGACCGTTCTCCGGATATGTAGTAGTGAGTGCATGTTAGTGTGTGTGTGTGTGTGTGTGTAAGGGAGGATAGGACAAAGAGAGGAAGGACATATCGCGCGCGGTCCGTGACCCATTTTGTGGGTACTGCTCCGGCATTCGCCTGGTGTTGATTGGAGAAACCACGGAAAACTACCGATCAGAGCAGCCGGCCGCTAGAATTCTCCTCCAGACAGCGACTGAATTCGACCTAGCTGAAAAGCTAGTGTCAAAAATCCTGCTGCCGTGAGCACTCGAACCTAGGATCACAGGCGCAGCAGTGACATCAGTTGATGCACTGAGCTACCGCTACAACTTAACGATAATGTGTTACTGTGTTACAACTTAATAATAATTATATATATATATATATATATATATATATATATAGAGATAGATAGATAGATAGATAGATAGATAGATAGATAGATAGATAGATATATTGTCATTTTCTTTTCTTTTTATTGGCTGTGGATTTGCGGAAGGATTAGTATAGGTATAAAGGTTTGGACTTTTTGGTTAAGTTATTATTTGAAGGCAGTTTCAAAATGTCTTTAGGGAATCTAGATTTGATTTTGTTTGGTGAGTTTGCTTGTTGTCTTAGTTGAAACTGGGCTGTACTTGGGCAGGATGATAAGAGACTGAAAAATATGGAGGATAAGTTGATCAGATTATCTGTGATTGATGGTATTTGGAGTTCATAATGAATTTGTTTATTAATTTGGGTATAAACCACGATGCGTTGATGAGGAAGTAAGGGTCATTCCATGCCAAATCAGCCAAAGTTTTCCATCATCTTCGATTGGACTGAACATTTAAGTCGTTTTAAGAAAACGAAACAACACTGAAAATAGTCTTTATGACTTCAAAATTTTTCTTCTATTAACTTCGTTTTGAGAATTATGAAGTTTCATGTTTTGCATGAGTCTCAGAGGGTATTACCAACAAAACTACTAAAACGTCAAGTTTGATTTTACTTTGCAACTTACTTTATATATTTTATATATTCATTCCATCCTCGAGGCTTAAATCAATAAACCTATTTATAAGGATATGAGGATGCAGAAACGAAAAAGAAAAAGCACTCGAACGTCAGACTTGTTTTTAAGGTTCTGTTGCATATAAATATATTTTTAATTTTGGGTTGATAATTATTAGTTAACATACAGCTATATATAAATAGAAATTTCAGCCTTCAAATATGCTTCAGGTACATTTAAAATGTATGAGAATTAATTACTAAAGCAAGATTTACAAATGATAAACCAATATATGTATCATTCTTCTAAGCTCTTAAAAGGCGAAAATGAAAATCTAACTGTAACTGCTAATACTGAGTAAATTCAATTTATCATCAAGATTCTTTCACTACTATAAAATACTATGCTTTCGCTGTAATTTGACAGGAAAAAAAGAAAATCTGAGATCAGTATTTGAAAAAAAATCCTAGTTTTTACTTTTGCCTAAATGTGCATTATTTATATTCTTATAATTAGGTTTATTGTTTTAAACCTTGAGCGTGGGATGTATACTTACGAGATATAAAGCAAGTTGCTAAGTAAAATCAAATTTGAAGAACTTTGTAGAGTTTTTTTATAATACCCTCTAAGACTCATACAAAACATGAAATTTCATAATTCTCAAAATGAAGTTAATAGAAGAAAATTTAAATCAATAAAGACCATTTTCAGTGTTGTTTCGTCTTTTAAAACGACTTACAAGGTTCAGTCCAATCGGAATCATGATCGGGAAACTTTGGCTGATTTGGCATGGAATGACCCACAAACAGAAGTGTTGTCATGCGATTTTGCTGAAAACGCTTGATATTTGCCCAAAGATCGTCTACTTTGTAAAACAATAACTCCTAGAAGCTTGTGGTCAACATGAGTCGTAATAGTAACCACACCGCTCATGACGAGCGAGATTTCCCGGACGCGTCAACTACTAAGGTAATTAGTTCCGTGATTGTGGTGAATTTTATTGCCGAGGGTGGGAATGTTCCTGGCCTGTTGGAACATGATATCCAGCACCAACCTACACGTTGATTTGCGTGAATCTCTGCTTGTTTGAGTATTACTCCAGCCGAGAAATTATTTATCTTTCGAATTGCCTCCCGATCTATGTGAGATGTAGTGCGTGATAAGTGTGTGTGTGTGTGTGTGTGTGTAAGGGGGGAAGAGATGACAATTTTTTAAAATTTGGATATCTAATTTCTTTGATATTAAAACGTTATATCTCTTTGAAATAATGTTGTTCTTTAAACCACTACGAAAAGGGAAGGGTCTCAGTGTAAGAGATCTTTGTTATGGATACAGGGCAATTTTTAAAATTCAATTCAGATGGTCGTGTAGCATCTGCTACCAAACATTTTGGAATTGAAGAGACTTTTTCGTACAATACACTTAAAGTCAGGAAGAAATTATCATGTAAACAACGATGACCTCCAAAATACATTGCAATTTTCATTTTATGCTTTGTATTTTATCTGAAAATTCATCAAAAATGTAGATAAAATGTTGTATTTTCCCCAATCGTTTGCACAAATGTTTGAAGAGATTCGTCTACAAACTGTAGGTGCATTTCAATCGTTTGCTACAGAAGTATTTACATTGTGAACAGTGTCAAAGAAGTTGTATTCGCCAATATAGCCGAGTTTTGTAATCTAGAAGAGATATTGTGTACTGAAAATATTAATTTTAACGACAGTTAATGCAACTTGCATATAACAGTTAACTCACCCGCATTCGCACTCGATGCTCTGCGAATTCATTGTGGCTGGCTCCAAGTGCGCAGTTCGTCACGTCAAGGGTTAGATGAAATACTCACCGTACGAAGTTGGACTAAAATAAAGTTGAGTTACATTATCAAATGAACACGCTTTACTTTAAGCCTACATTTTTTGTTTTGTTAGTTAACAAGAAACCTGGTTCATCATGTATATTGTACATATACAGAGCGACCCACCAACTATGGGCCACCCCTATTACTTCTAAAAGGTTCCCGATATGAAAATACAGGTTTTGATCACAATGCGGAATCGTGGGGCAGAGTATATGGTGTAGAGATATTGTTTGAAATATTTTTAGTTTTTGAGAAATTTAATTATCTTTGATTTTTCAAATGAAACCATTTATTTTTGTCAGTTGCAATAGATTTTAAATTAAAGTTGCATTTTTTCCTGTAGCAGCCTTCGCAACTATAGCTTTTGGGAAAGCTGGTTTTCGCAGCCTCTCCCCGACAAAGGGCCGGCACCGCAATCGTAACCTTCCCCAAAGGAGACAATTGCAAGGGTTATACAGGAAACTGTATTTTTTAAAATTAAAAAAATTTTCCCATACAAAATTAAAGAGAAAAAAATACATATTTCCATTTTAAAAACAAAGATGATTAAATTTCTCAAAAACTAAAAATAATTCTAACAATATCTCTCCGGCACATTATACTTGCCTCTTGATTCCGCATTGTTGAGCGAAAACTGCATTTCGATATCGGGAACCGTTAAGGAGCTGGCTCATATTTGGTAGGATCCCCTGTGTAAAATACACAATATCAACCAAATTAGTTGGTAGCTAAATATTCTTTTCAATTGTAAAAATTAATGAAAGATGACTAAATTAGTTAACTCATTAGATAATTACCTACCAATTACATCACGTTTCAAAGGTAGTGGCAAGTGCATTAATGACATATTTATAAATTACTTACCTCATGTCCAACCTTAGGCAGTCAGGAAGGGTTATTGCAGATTATAAGCATATCCATGGCGTTATGTGGCAGATATTTCTAAGTAAAAGGAAGATAAGCAGTGCAATTAATACGAACTACTCATTATTAAACGTGTTAGAAATTCAAACCTTTTACCCAAATTTACAGATTACTTACTGCCTTTCATCATGATTAGTATATTCTTTTTATTGATGTTACCAAAGAACTTGTTAATTTTAAAAATTTGCTTGATTGTGGGGGACGACATGAATTTTGTTTTTCTTATCATTCGAGAGCAACAATTTCTATCGTTACCTGACTACAATATACAAAACAAACGAGAAAAGCCAAGAAATTACAAATATAGAGAATAAATATTATGGAACTGGGAAAAAGAGTTATTATGGGTCTGTAATACAATACATGGAATGTATGTTATCTTGCTTGAGATGAAATCTATTTACGAGAGAGGGGGCTACTGTGGACTAATGTGTTTATTCCACAGGTAACACACGTAATCTCAAAATTATTTCTTAGATGATGGCCACACAGTTTTCTTTAAGGCAGCCACGTTTGGCCAGTAGATCTTCAGTGGTCGTTGTGTAATTGTGAAAAGTGTTTCTCCGGATTAATTCAAAAATTTGAGATTCCATTTAAAGAGTAACGAGTTTTGGTCTTCAAATATTGATTTTAAATGTACTTCATATGAAAACTTGATGTTTAGGTTATCTTCTGCACATAGTAAAAGTATATTTCATTTTGGTATAAAGTGATACTGACACAAAGTTTTCAAAATGGAGGGTGGGGGTTATTGTGGACATTGGCTCTAGGATTGTCCACACTAACCCCACAGTGTTGAAGACTAACTTTTACAGTTTTTGTTCAGTGTGACTAAATATAATCACATGTGTGCAAAGATTTTTCATTAAATAACCAACTCTACACTATTTATGAAAGTTTGATGGATGATAAATTCAAGCTAAAGACACTACCATTTTGCTTCAACGCAGCTCTGAGCTTAAAATAATATTTCTGAACATTATTGAACGAATAATATAATATGTACCTTTGTAGACAATAATTGCTAATATAAATAAGTAATCCCTTTATATTTATACCTTTTTTAGATAATAATTGTTTAATAAGTAAACGCTGCCTTTATCAATTAGTTTACTTTCTTCTTTCTCATTTCAGATGGTCAGAACGTATGTTAGGAAAACCTAAAGATGCAATATCAGTGAGGAAATATTGAAGAATGTTTTACATTGCATAGATAAGCCTTCAAAACTCTTCTAATAAAATAATGTTGTTTTAGAACGTATTAAAAATACAAATGAGATACAAAAATGTTTTTGTGGGTGTCCACATCAGCCCCACACGTTGTCCACATTATTCCCCGAGGGTGGGCCACAGTGGACAAATGTTTAAAAAATTGTATTGCAAATGTTTTTAGATGGAAAATATTATTTTTTACTGAAAACATTAAATTCTAAAGTATGCAGCAGGCACAGAAGTCTTCAAATTAAAGAAAGAGGTCATCAGACCACAATTAATGAGTATTTAACACATTATACACTAATACACATATTACCAAACTGATTAGTATCGTATTGTTATTAGTATTAGTGTATAACGTGTTAATGCACTATTTATACTTATTCATTGTGGACTTATTACTACTACCATGCATCTATAATATGAATTATCACAAGATCTCGGCTCAACCCACGAAAATATTAAAGAAAGGATTTACGTTACAGTATTCTGAATGAAAATGCCCACTCTAGCCCCCCCTCCCCCTCCCATTGTTTTACATTGAGCTTCACAAAAAGCGCAACAAGTGGGGGAGAATATTTTGCTTCGAAAGCAACTCAAGAGTTACCCAACTGCCAAAGCAAAGACTATATGAGAGTGATGAAAAGAAATGAATCATTATTCTCAGTTTACGCGTATATTCCGAGAACCATATAGTATTACAGGCGCTTGTTTTCTTAAGCTCTAGGGTCTCTTCTTTTACCAATATAGTTAAATTATGAAAAAAATATAACATGCGTTTTTGATATCCGATAAAAAAATGTTTACTCTCGTGTAGTAGTGCATTTGCATCGAATGAGCTGCAGATGTGATTGGATAGTACTGCCGATAAAATAACAAAATGCTTCACTTATTTCGCAACTAGCAAAATGAGAGCTATCGAAAATGTGCCCATATTTCAGAAAAATTACTGTTACTTTATAAAATATATATCTTGCCTACCAGGTATCCACAATCTTTCGCGATATCGTAACGTTTAAATGACAAATCTTTCAATTATTCTCCTTCAACTTCATGTTCGTATGCTTCATGTTATGAAGATTCCTTAACTGTTCTCATATTTGCTTTGGACGGACATTTTTGGAAGTAGATTTGTTGTAGATAGTATATTGTGTTTTTTGACGTGTCTTACGATATTTAGAATGCACATCCAATATTGATCAAAACTGCAGACATTTATGAATTGTGATTCCAGCTGCCGTAAGCCAAGTAATTCGCAATTAAACGGATGTACTAATAATTTGCTATTCGTATTTTCCATGTAATGTGAATGTGAAAATTCAATTCTGTTTGTTACGTCAACAGCTCTGCCATAGAGATTTCTCGTCCTCCGCACTTCACATAGTTCAATAAAATTATCTGCCTAACACCATGTTTCATTGAATTATTTCCTGTTAGCTGCTAATAAAATCAAAAAGTATACTATCAGGACTTCTCGCTTTAAAGCATTGATGGCAAAATTTATTTCCTTCTGCTTCCAACAATTACTTTTGACCACACACAAAAAAATACACAACTTTCAGAGCGGAGTAGCCATTTATTGATGTTGTAACCAGAGCAAAAAAGTTTTTTAAAAAAATGTTTACAAATTTTCTGATTTTTATGGGCGTGGCTTCGCGTCGAGGGCGATGGGCTGGCAGGCCGGCGACCCGGACGTGCATGCGCCCGAGGACCCACCCGTCGCGGCGGATCCATGGACTTGAACCGAAGCGCCTTGGCAGGAACCGGAAGTGAAAAGCGAAGAGGAAAAAAAATACAAAATAAAAAGGGGGTGAAAAAAAAAAAGAAAAGGTGCGCGCGAAGGGGCAAACCGCCGCCGTGATGGAAGGGCTGCCCGCCGCGCTGTGCCGCGCCGCGCCCTGCCCCCCCGCGCCGCGGGCGCCGGGGGTGCAAGCGGGCGAGGTGCCGGCGGGCGCAGAGGCGGGCGGGACCGGGCCAGGCAGCCCGCGGCCGCTGGCTCTCGGACGGATGGCGCCGGCGGGCGACGTCGCCGCCGCCGCCGCGGCGCCCTGCGGCACAAACACCGGCTCGCTTATTCTGGGGGAACAGCGCGCCCCATTTCTTTTTTTTAATCTATTCAAGATCCTTCAAGAAATTGATTGACTGATTGATTTTTTCGTGTTTCCGGGCGCGTCAACTGCTTTGGTCATTAGTACCGCAAGTGTAGTGCATGTTGTTTCTCGGGAGATGGCAGTGATCTTTCCCCGCTGGTTGGCGAGATCCGGTGCCGACCTACTGTCGGCTAGTGGTGTTTCCCCCTAACCAGGACCCTCCCACCAGCGGGGCACCGCCCCAGCCGGGACAAGCTCTAAGCTCCCGACCGGAATATGTGGTAGTGTTGTGCATGTTAGTGTAAGTGTGTGTGTGTGTGTGTAAGGGGAGAGGATAGGACAAGGAAGAGGAAGGACAGATCGCGCGCGGTCCGTGGCTCGTTTGGTAAGGTACTGCTCCGGCATTCGCCTGGTGTTCGATCGGAGAAACCACGCAAAACTACCGATCGGAGCAGTCGGTGGCTAGAATTCTCCTCCATACAGCGACCGAATTCGACCTCACAGAAAAGCTAGGTGTCGAAAATCCTGCCACCGTCAGGACTCGAACCTAGGATCTCCCGGTCAGAGGTGCTGCAGTGACATCAGTTGATAAATTGAGCTACCGCTCCCGGTTTCATGAAATTTACAAACCTCACATACATTAGCTCTACATATGTTTGATGACTTAATATCTAAACTAAAATTAATCTTCCAGCTAACATTGCGGTCGAGGAAACCTAATGGTCGCCTCTAATGAGGGTCCATTTCAAAAAAATGGTTGTAGGAATATGTGGAAAGGGTACTTGTTTTTGATTCTCGTGGAATAGATGAAGTTTCTGGCTAGGTTGAATCCGGTTAAATTTTGTATCTGCAATAGGTTGGAGTAGAATTGGGTGGATAGGTGCTGAATTATGAGTTGGAGATTAAATACTTTATAGAGCTGTGCTTTAGATGTGAACCATGGTGCTGGTCATTGGTCGTTGGTCATTGTGCTTAGGAGCTGATTTTGGATAATGTGGATTTTATGAAGATAGGTTCTAGCTTCATTTAGCCATATTGGGCATACATACAGTAGGAGGAGTCTGACTATTGTTTTATATATTGCGAGTGCGGTGTCATATGGTAGATGGCTGTTTTTGTTGATTAATGGGTTTAATTGTAATAGTTTGTTTTTTGCCTGTATCATTATAATTAAAATCAGTTCTACAAGGAAGTCGTACACGGAACTTTAAAATGCCGATTTAAGTCAAGTTTAGAAAATTATACTCTAATTATACAGATATTTATGTTTCACTACACTGTAAAGGTAGTATTCATCTGATTCTTACACTTCATGTTCCCATCCTGTGGAGGCACAGACGTAATTCAGAGGGCTTGGTTCTTTCTATTGACGCTAACCTCGACGACGAAGCCTCTAACTGGTCAGAATGCCGAGACAACGCTGCAAACATGCACATACAATTAAATATTATATTTTTTTAAGTTATAGTTGCATTGTTTAATTCTCTTTCATGAACAGACATAAAATGAACTTTCTTTTTACGTTATTCTCGTATTCTTTAATTTCACACTAAAGAATGATTTCTATTCATATATGTACCTTCCATGATCGGATGTATGCTTGAAGATTTTTGAAGTATGGAGTTCCACACACAGAGCAGCCAAAATAGAAAATGTGTGATGATAATGCTCTTGTAATTATAAAGGTCACGAGAATATCTGTCAAAAATAAAAGTTTATAATAGAAGTTAATAAGTTATAATAAATTAATAAAGTTATAATAGACGTTAATTTCCTCAGTGTATTTTTATAAGCATTTTTTTTAAAAATAGTTATTTTGAAAACATTTTGTTTAATATATTGCTGAGTCCTTCAATAAATTGATTCGTTTCAGATTAAAATAATCAATAAAATGTTTAATATTTAGTTATCGTAGTAGTAATAGTCATTAGCGAGATCATGCTATAGTAAATGGGTATATAAAGAAATAAGATTCTAATTGCACGTACGTACCAGTTCACGCGAAGGAACCGACTCCATCCCTGGTTGACAGCAGGGGAAAGCTCTCGCCCCACGCCCCATCCCCACATGTCCCTGGTGCACGTTGTCCGACGCATCACCCTTACGTGCGACAAGTGCGACCCGCCCGGCAAGCCGAGCTTCCAGAGGAGCCTTCAGTGACAGCTGTTGCAAGCGCATCCACAGGAGCAAAGCGACCAGTAGCGCCCCACGGGTCCACAGTTCCCGCCCGAGCAACAACCTCCGCAACCGCAGCCGCAGCCGCAGCCGCCGCAACTGCAATCATCGCACGCAAGTGTAGGCGCGTGCACGCCCTGCCTTTGGGGTACTACGCGGCGGGGGCTAGAAGCCCAGGCACGGGTGTCTGCAGCGCGGGGGCGGCTCTTCGTCTTCCTCGAAGCCGTTGCCGTCGTCGCACGGCAGAGGGCAGCGCGTCATGCCGCTGGGCGGCCGGCAGCAGGGCATGCAGTGGCAGGAGCGCGGGTAGGCCGAGCGGCAGCGGGGCACGACCGGCCGGCAACACGGCGACGGGTAGCAGCGCGGCTGCGGGATGCAGTCTTGCGACTGGCGCCGGGATCCGCTTTGGCTCTTGCCGTTCCCGTTGCCGTTGCCGTTCCCGCAGCCGTCGCCCTCGTCGATGTCCGTCAACGAGCTGTGAATGGCGCGCGGCCTCCGCGGGTGAGCAACATCGCGTCAACAGGGTCGGGAACGCGGGGCGGGGGTAGCCGCGGAGGCCTCTTTGTCGTCGGGGTGGTCCGGCTCGAAATACTGGCAACAGGGATGCGGCGGCGGGCAGCTGGGCGGGACGCAGCACTGGCTGCAGCAGCTGGGCGAGCGGCTGGGCGGGCTGCTGGGTGGGCGGCTGGGAGGGTTGCACGGGGGAAAGTCTTCCCAGCAGGGGGTACAGCACGGGTTGCAGCAAGGGGCGCAGCAGGGAGATGGGCTGAAAGACGGCGACACAGCGTTATCCTTATTCTGTAGTGCTTCCCATTTTGAAAGTTTCAAACATCAGCATTCACTTCAATGACTTGTTTGTTCTACAAGTTACAATATTGTATTCTCCTTTACTTTTTCTAAATAATTCGAAGCCGTGATGTTATTTTTCTTATTAGATTATATTATTTTGTTACGATATCCTAAGGTTTAAAAATTTTACTTCTTCATAATATGTCTTTGTGTCTTTTCCAATACTCTTCGGAGTAATTTGCCGATTTCCGAAACTATTCTTTAACATTTTGGATTCTGTCTTTCATAATACTTTTTTTCTTTTCTTCCTCTTATCTTTAAGTAGTTATGTTTATTCTCCAAAAACCATTACACTATTCACTTGTGTCTTACATATTTATATAAATGAATACATTCTGCTATAGTCGTAGAGAAAAAAATTCTCTAACACATAGTGTGGCCAGAATTAATGTTTTGGGCGTCCTTCATACCGAAAAATTGCTAAACATAGCAAAAAAATTCTCTGACACATAGTGTAGCCAGAATGAATGTTTTGGGCCTCCTTCATACCGAAAAATTGCTAAACATAGAAAAAAATTCTCTATCACATAGTGTAGCCAGAATGAATGTTTTGGGCGTCCTTCATACCGAAAAATTGCTAAACAAAACATTCTCTAACACATAGTGTAGCCAGAATGAATGTTTTGGGCGTCCTTCATACCGAAAAATTGCTAAACATAGAAAAAAATTCTCTAACAGATAGTGTAGCCAGAATGAATGTTTTGGGCGTCCTTCATACCGAAAAATTGATTGACGGCGGAAACGTCTGTCCAACGCTAGCACATAAACCGTTCAGCCCATTATCTCCACAACTGATATTATTCCACTCCCGCTGATGTCGCGGCCCCTGGAATTTGAAGCCGATATTTTAATTTTAAGCCGAATTTAAAGCTGGCGGCGCTAACCGATTTCGTTTACTTACGCTCGTGAAGTCACGAAGGTTAAGCGAATTCGAGACTCTAGGTTCGTGGTTGGGTGACCGACCGGAACCCAGGATCGGCGTGGGCCCTGGCCGAAGGGATAAAAGGCACTGACTGGCTGCGACGTGACGAGACTTGACAAATATAGTAATTAACGGAGGATTACTCCAAAAATCAAAAGCACATTAATTGAGTATTACTCCTCAGTGCAAAGCCCTCAACGCCCTTTATGGGGCTTGGGGACGCGTTGCGTCAAGGTGTAGACGCAAAAAATTAAAAAGAAAAAATTGTGGGTACTTTACGTGAAGCCTCTGGGACAATTTAAAAATGTTAAAAAAAAAAAGGCACCAAATTTTTTGATTAAATGTTGTTGTAGAATAGTGCAAAGGTTTTTTAAGAGAATGGCGCAGGTCTCATTTTCGTTAAAATCTCTAATTTCTGGAAAATTGCAAAAAAAAAAGCTAAAAATACAAAATTGAAGATAGAGTTATAGCGTCAGAAAAAGTCTATGTAAAAAAAGTTCGCTCTTTAAACAAGTAGTTTTCCCGTAATTTACACTTGAAATGTACAATTTTTTCCCCAAAGACCGCTCCTAATTGTCTCTTTACATTTTCTTCACTTCTGTATTAAGAGACGGTAAAAATTAAGATGATAGTCCCATTTTCGGGTATGTGTCGGTTTGTCGAAAATCTAAAAAATTAAAACTACAAAGTCGATGTTTGAGATTTGTGTCTCAGACAATGTCTACTGCACAAAATTAGCTGTTTTAAGAAAAATTTACAATTTTATGAAAATACCAGTAGTTTTTGCGTAATTTCTACTTTAAATTAATGAAATATAATATTTTATACAGCTGGTGCTGGTGTAACTCTAGGCCAAGAGCCAGTACATTCGTTTGCAATGAATTTCGCAATTGTTTTTTATAAATTACTACCCAGATTGCTTGTTATACACAATTTCATATAATTTGATCCTTTATAAAATTTACAGCTTATTCGATAAAAGAAAAAGGTACATTAACCGTATAACCTCTTCAATAACTAAGAAAACTATGCTCGCGAAAGTATTTCCATAAGAACCTTTAATAATTTAAACTTCTTTTATTAAAAAAATACGCCCGTAAGGCCAAAATTGTTTCTTATCGTCTTGAAGAACAGAGATTTTACTTTCATTTTAAGTATTTTTGGTGGGTACTTCAACGTTGTCGATCTAACGAACATACTCCTCGCTTTATGTTTTATTTTTCTGCGCTTTGTTTCGGCGGTTTCAATAAACAAAAAGGCAGTAATAAATTAACGTAACACTAGAAAGATCGACGCCGTTATTTTAACGGCTACAACATATTCAAAGAATGTTATCATTATTCAAATTAAGAGTCCGGTCATTATGATTACTTGCTTAGATATATTTTTGGTGTAAATTATGTGTGAAAATTTTGAAAATATTCATCCACTCGAAATTTTTATATTGATCGATTTATCTTCAACGCCAGATAACCCTCAAATTAACTGCTTCCTAATAGCTTCTACACCGAGGGTTGCCAGATCCTTCCCCACCACTATTACGAAATTTCCCCAAATAACCTCTCCAATCAAACAAAATTCCCCAAATTTAAAACAAAAAATATTCACCAAATTATGGACCAACGACATGAGCATTCCCTGACGATTCTAATGGCTATCCCCTTAAATTCTAATAATTAAAATTAATCAATCGTCGTTCTCTAATCAGATCGAAACCGTATTGTGAACATTCAAATATTCGACATACGAATTCGCCGCCGCCGCTGACACCAGCTTCTCCAGCAAAGAAAGGAGGATGTGTCTGTGATTCCTCCTGTCATTGTGCTTGCCACGTGCGAGTGAATTTGTGATGAAATCTAATTGTGTTATCCTAGTGTTTGTACTATCACATGCTCTTTGTATTTAGATTGTGATCAGTGCTTCTGTTGATAGAATGTACGGTGTTGGAAAGGCATAGCTTCTGTTAAATTGAAACTATAAACATTCAATAGAGATGTTTAAAAGAAGACAGAGTGCAAGAAGTTTATGTCAGTGTTGATGTAATATTCACTACAATAGAGTCTATTGTTTATTTTTGATACGCAGATGCTGACACAAACCGAGTTGACTTGTGCAATGACACGTAGACCAGGGGATCTGCAACAAAATGTGCGCAGCCTTCCCAATTTGAAAGCTTGGGGTAGGGCAGTCTTGTTGGACGAATCGTGGTGCATACCATTTTCTTCCGAACAAATCAAGGTTATTACAGAATTTTATTATATTTATGTTACTTTAATGTATTGCAAATTATGTGATTAAAATTAAGAATGTTATATTGAGCCATTCATATTTGTAAGCCATCTTTGCTTGTATCTGTACTCTTAAAGTGTACAAGATTAGATGATTTATCATGTTAGTAGTCATGTAGAAACTTTAGTATGATGTAATTAATGTGTTACATTTCTACATTTATTTCAGCACAAGATTTAAACACTTGTAATTTTAAGAATAGATTGCTGTTGATCTCAGAGGTGATTACATGCGTTTGTCATTTGTAGTTTATTTTCTAGTTTAAATTTCTTTGTGGTGTTGACACGGATACTGAACAGTGTTCTGAAGAAACAGTCACTTGCTTCATTTTTTGTCCTCAATGTGAGATGTACTTTAAGGGTCATTCAACAGAAAAATAACCTGCAATGAAAGCTGCACTTAAAAAAATTAATAATTCAATTTGTGTTTTTAATGCTTAAGCACCAGTTTGATAGTGCAATAAGCAATGTGATAATATTGATTAAACATTACATCACTGTCATGTCATTCTTTACTTTTTGAAGTCTGATTAGTGCTAATGTTCAATTCTTGCTTTAAGAAAAAATAGTAAGTGGATAAAATGATTGTTTCCAGAACAAAACAAAGTTTTGTTTATAATCGAGGAAAATTTGTCTTTTTTTCTTGGGTTATTTTTTTTTTTGTTTTTTTTTAGTGTTTGTTACGTGTATGCTTTTTGTTATGCGTGCTTATGGAATGACATTCTGTATCTTGGTAAATGCTCAAGGAAACGTCCAATTATAAATGTTCTGTGACTGCGACTTTGTGTTATTTATTTTACAAAATTCTTCAAAAGGGAGAGCCCCGAATCCATGAACATTTCACACTCTGCCCAAGTAGAACGTCACAGTATACTGTCTTCGTTTATAAAATGTTTTCCTTTTTCTATGCCTATCGTTTATTTTTCTCTTTATGATACATAAAAATGAGAGAAAATAACCTTTCATGTTTCTCTTTTAGTTGATAATGACGGTCTTAAAAGAAGTAGATACTATTGGTTTCCAAGTTATTGCATTAATTTCAGACAACAATCCAGTAAACAGAAAGTGTTTTCTTCACGTCATAATTTAGAACCATTTATTCCTCATCCACTAGATAATACAAGGATTGTTTTTTTTTTTATTGTGTACATATTATGAAATGCGTTAGAAGTAACTGAATTGCCAAGAAAGATGAGCCAATTTCGTTTCTACATTTTTAAAGTTCACAAGGTAAATTTAAAAAAATTTGAAATTTTGAATCATTTAGAAAAACAGTCCCTTGTGAAATACGGACATGTACTAACAGAGAAAGCAGTTCATCCATCAAAAAGTCAGAGGCTAAATGTACAACTTCCATTAAAGATATTTAATGAAAGGAACATTGGAGCATTAAATTGTATTGCTGCAGCAAAACCAAATTTATTTCATAATGTTGATGGCACTTGCATGTTATTGGATTTTTTTTTTTGCAAATGGTGAAAAATTGTTAATTCTAAAAGTCTGCATGAATATAGACGATTCAATGATCAGTACCGTGAAGCAGTTCGATATTTATTCAGTCAAAAAGATAAAAGAAATGCGGATTCGGTGGTCTAACGGTTAGCGTACCGGACTGTTGTACCCGAGTTTGCGGGTTCAAACCCGATCGAAGCCGTGGAATTTTAAGAGCGAAAAAATCCTTCGTACGCCTTCCTTCGGTGGGGAAGTAAAGCCGGCTGTACAATGTAATAGAATGCTGCATGTAAAACATCCTCAAGTGTAAATGAAGCCTCTGAGCAAAATTGAGTTCCGCCTGTTTCGTCGCCCAAGATAATACCTCCTTTCTCCGATAGGTGGTGAAAGGTGTGTATCGAAATTTGCGTGGTTAGATGGAAGAGCGGGCCTGATGGTCCGAGTCTCACCACGTAAAATACGGCATTGACTATAACTATAACTAACTAACTAACGAAACCCAATGTGACGTATGGGGGAGAAAATCATCTGCGCACGCTTCTTTGAGTTTCAGAATTCCTTCCCAACAATTTAACTACTAATAGTTGAAAGATGAAATAACAATATAATGATAATAAATTTCAAAAAGCGGGAGATTACCATTTCAAAAACTAGATACTTTCGTTTCCGAGTCATAGAAAACTTTTGTAACGGTAAATGAACTGCAGATTTGATTTTTCTGTGTTACAAACAAAATAGAAGCTCATCCTAAGCTCTACTACCACTACAAGCAAAAGGAAATCTCAACGAAACGTGCGCATAGTGAAGCTACAAACGAATTGTACGAATAATAACCAAATCCCACCCACGTGATTCATGTAAGCCTCTCTTCATTAATCTAGAAATTCTTCCATTACCGTGTCTTTTTATTTACGAATCAGTGGTTTTTGTAAAAAAAAATGACTTGCTTAAGGGCGGGAATATATTTTCAGAAAATGCCGAAGTGTATTACTATAACACTCGACGTAGAAATCATATTCATCAGGTAGCTAGTATCAATGGCTCATTACAAAATTCACATACAATACATGTACGGTATTTTAATACTTTGCAGATGACATTAAACGATTAAATTCAATAGAAAAGTTTAAATCCAAAGTGAAATCGTTTCTGCTGCATAACTGTTTCTATACAATTAGAGACTATACTGAGCATCACAAGAAAAGTAACATTAATTTTAACAATGATTCATAATGCATTATTACAATTTGACTATCGATAATTACTAAACAGCCTATAACAACTATTTTCACAGCTTCCGGGTCAATGACCCCCATCTCGATCAGGTTTTTCGTCCAGTTTCCCTGATCCATTGAGCAAATGCTGGGATGGCCCCTTGTTTTGCTTCTGGACATAAATGTAACTTCATTTTCTGTGCACGTCTTCTAGAATTCAGTGGGAAATACAATTATTCAAATTATCGTTTCCATGTCGCGGCAGGAAGTAATAAATTAATTTATTGCTTATTTATCATGAAATAGGAGGTTTATTACATGGGAGTTTTTTGTTTTCTCCCTTTCAAAATTCAAAATTTATTGCTCATTTATCCTTGAAAATAGATTTTACTACATGGGAGTTTTTGTTGTTCTTTTTCTCCCTTTCAGAAATTCAAAATTTAAGTAGTATATGACTGAATGTAGGGATCACAGAATTTTGAAAATGTGCACACAATTCACTTTTCCCAATAGCACGTCATACGCAGTTTTTAACTTTTTTTTGACGTAAAATAAATAAATAAATAAATAAAAGGGAGTAACAACAGAAGAAACTTTAACAATATTGGCAATGTGTGTTTCAGGAGTTCCTCACCGGAACTGATAGAGATTTTCTTTCGAACTTAGCAATCATTTCAATGAAAGAAATATTTACTGTACTATTCACCGTAACTTGATTGTATTCTGTATCCTCTTCACCTGCAAATACGTCTAAAAATCATCATCTTCACTCTCATGTAATGACCAAACCTTCAGTAATTTCTCTATTTCCTATTCAGCCAACCTTCCTGACATCTTGAGTGAATAAACGACTGAAAAATAGTCTCAATCTTACCGTCAATTCTGTTCAGGGTCGTGTTTAAAACAAATGTACGAAAGTTGACAACATAGCCAACGCACAAAATCATAGCCAACACAAAATGTTCCTACATACACGAAAGGGGGACATAAAATACACCCACTAAAAGCACAATGGAAATATTACGTCATTTACGAAGGGGGTACCAGACCCGTACTAGAAAAATGCAGATTTAAAAAAGATTCATGTGCTGTACATTATTGAGAATTAATGTAATTGTTGAGGCAGATTTCTGTATTTGGAAAGAAAATATATCTTCTGCCGTTGCTATGGAAAATGAAGAGTGAAACTGCCTCAACAATTACATTAATTCTCAATAATGTAGAACACATGAATCAAAAGAACTGAAAGTTTATATCAAGGTGGTGGGTTCCTTGAGTGTCCCCTTCGTTTTTCTAGGATTAAGTCAAATTTGTTCGTGAAATGTGCTAGCGCAAACTGTTCTTGCTTTGCGCCACAATCTCTTTCATTTTCTCTAGTTTTTTGAAGGAGCTTACTGCGATTCACTGAAAAATTCATTTTTCACCTCTCATACTGCACATGCAACACTAGGGCGATAGTCCCACAGACCTTTCATTGATGCTAACAGCTAGCGAGCACATGCCTTGGTGTGATTCATGCGTACAATCAATCGGATAGATGAAAGAGTTCCTATTCGAAACCTTTACCGGACATCTTGTTCATCGTTTTCGATCTATCGATTGCTTGTTTCAGTCGAATCCGAGAGCGCCGGCGACCTACGCTCTTGTCCACTCCAGAAACCTAATTGCCCTCTCATTCGAGCACGTGGTGATGTTTAGAATATAACATTACTTTATAACCACTGAAAGCGACCCCTGATTCCGTAATATCCGAGTGAGGCCTTTGGTCGAACGTGTCAAAGCAGCCCTCGGCCTCTGGCTTCTGGTTCTTTTTATAAATTTTATTTTGTATAGGATGACTTACAAAGTTTGGTTTACAAGAAACTCATTTGTATAGTTGACTTATATCTAATTCTTATATACTAACTCTAAACTACAATTGACGAGGGGACTCACCGAGCACCTCCAAAAATTACTGAGGTTTGAAAAAATGGAGGTTCCAGAATAAGATTATACGTCTTGAAGCAAGAGTACCTTGGTTCGTTACTAAACATAACATACCTAATAAATTCGAATTGCACACAATATCACGCTTAGTCGCTCATTTTACAAGTACAATTTGCAATTTTACCGACTTCTCCAGTTATACGTTGTTTCAAGATAAATCCTTCAACCAAGAAAGAATCAAATTTACAAGATTGATTTAAAGACCCCAAAAAATTCCATTAGCTTGTTATTCCTGGCTACAGTCTTTTATACATCCTTTCAACATGTATACGTCACCACTTCATTTAAGACATTCTTGTTCAAACCCACAGTGTACCAAACAACCTCAGAGTGTTTCTTCATTCTAGAAAAGGTGTAAATTTTCATTTTAAACTCTTAACATCACTTTCACTGATCCCTGGAAAAAAAATTACATGAAAGATTCAAAGTCATTTTATTGGGTTGTCATACAAATTAAATTTTTAATTAATTTACACTACTTTGTATTAAATTTTTAAACTCAAAAACAAATTAATAACTACAGAAATGAAAAGGAATACTGTATATACGATGATCTAGAGAATTTTTAACACCTTATGAACACCACTTTTCATTTAAGGCTAAATGTACCGACACTAGTTCCATTTGTCGCCACCACGTGGCAGCACCAAAATAAGCAAAATTTACTAGACTAATAACGTTAACAAATTTCCGATTTTCGATCTGTAAAAAAGGTTGCTCCATTTAATACGATGCCGTTTCTTAAAAAATTTCCAAAAAATTAAAATGTTTCATGTTCCCCGAAGAAATTAAAAATGTGGGCTTATGCGCGATGACGACGTGCTTCCAATCCAACGCCTTGTCAACCATGCAAATCGGATGAATAGGGGGGCGTAAAGTGAAATTTCGGAAAAAAAACCTGACCCTCCCCCCCTTTTTCACTTCCCCCAGTTTCGCACTGACCCTTTTTTAGGCTCCTGGATTGTCCCAGTGCCATATTGGTTTGGAAAACCCAACCCCCCCCCCACGGGCCCTTTTCCACCCCCTTCCGGGGGGGCCCTAAAACCCCCCCCAAATAACCCCTTTCCCTTTTCCCATGGGGGAAAATGAAACAACCTGTAGAGATTTCAAATTTTCATCTGAAATATAAAAATGGATCCACAATTGTTATAAATCTTGGAAAATCATACAAATAAAATTCGAAAGGGGTTATATATACAGTATAACTTTTTCCCATCCTTCTCCATTTGGGATTATTATTATTATTTTTAAATTTTTATTATTAGAATGGTTGAATTATTCTTTGATCCCTTTTATATACATAAAATACAAATCTTTTTAATGGTCATGTTGAATTTTTGAAAGGGGTTTTTTTTTTTTTTTTTTTTGTAATTTGGCTACAAACAAAACAATCAACTCCGATTTTAAAAGGGCTTCATGAACATCAGGGGGATTTGAAAGCTTTTTATTCTTTGAATCAAGTTAAAGGGGAAATTAATTTAACAGCACTAATAAATTAGTCTTACTTCGAAAATTTTGATAACTGATATTTTACGCAATTTTGAAAGTTAGAAAGACTACTGTTCCAGACTAACGAAAAAACGCAGGGATCCACCACAAGCGATTCCATTAAATTTCTTGCATTGGGCAATGTACATTGTAAAATGGTCTTTGTCCTAACATAACGTTAACACAAAAAACTACATAAATCTTCCCCTTTGTCACATGTTACAAATAAACGTAATGGATAAAATTTATTTTTTAAAAGCGAACTTAAAAAAGACATGAAAAAATATAATCATGTGACGAGACAATTCTAATTTATGTTTTTTTATTGAATTAAATTTCCAAAAAAAAAAATTTACAATTACGCGTGCACAGAATTTTGCATTTATATCTTGAGATATCTATCCGCATGCGGATCTCAAAAAAGAAAATTTTGGAGATTCGTCAGAGTACAGCATACACTCCCGGGGGATCTAACGGGGTCAGTCGGGAAAACGACGATGCCCCAACGATCTAACGCGTCAGTCAAATGTGACAGGAGTCCAACGCCGTCAGCACGTACGTCCCCCGGCCATCGGGGGCGGCGTCGGAATCGACGATGCTCAGCTCGACGTTCTCCGGCGTGGGGCCGGGGACGGGAGTTCACGTGTCGTCATTCAGCCTGACGGCTCACGCTGGCCATCAAACGGGGCAGTCGGAATACGACAATGCTCAGCTCGACGTTCTACCGGCGTCAGCCAAAGTGGAGGGGGGTTTTCGGGTCATTCAGCACGGGGGATGCCCGCCGGCCCCAAGGCCGCGGGAAAACGACGTGCTCAGCTCGACGTTCTACCGGCGCGTCCGGTTTACGGGGGTTCCGTTCGCATTCAGCACGTGACGGTCCGCGGGCCATCAAACGGCGTCAGTCGGAAAACGACGATGCTCAGCTCGACGTTCCCCGGGCCCGGTGACGGGAGTTCATACGGGTCATTCAGCCGTGACGATGCTCACGCTGGCCATCAAAAGGCGTCAGTCGGAATCGAGATGCTCAGCCGACGTTCTACCGGCGTCGTCCGGTGACGGGGTTCTACGGTGCACAGCCCTGACGATGCTCACGCCCAGGCCACAAACCGGGGCACGGAATGCGATGCCACCACGTTCTACCCCTGGCCCCTTTACGGGGGTTTATACGGGTCAATCAAGGACGATTCCCCTCCATCAAACCTCATCGAAAAGAATCTCAGTTCGACTTTAACGGGGCTCTTTTTTGATGATTCCATTAGTAGTTCCCAAAATGGTCACAGTAAGTTTGTCAACCGGGGGCTGTCGGCGAGAGGGGGGCAGGTGTCCTCCCCCCCACGTCCACGCAGCAGACGCCCACGAGGGGCTGCAAGGGGGCGCGGGGGCGGTTCGGGGGCGGGGCAGGGCTGCGGCGGCGGTGGCAGGCGGGGGGCGCGAGGCGCACCCCTCCCCGGGTTGGACTTCTTGTTCCTCCTCCTCTTCCTCTAAGATCGTCCCCAGGCGAAGGGGGGCTTGAAAACAGGATGGGCCCCCGGGCGGGGCGGGATTCAGTGGAACACAATCTTCTATACATTTTTTGGAAATAATTTCCATTGCTTTTTATAATGATTCATCGGGTTGTATTTATAAGAGCATTTAATGACCAATCGATCTGCTGTTCCTCTGAGGCTTATCTGCGACAAATCAAACCCTCCAAAATCTTCCGAAATGAATAGCTTTGAATTTTGTTTTTTTTTTCCTTTTTTTCCTTCCAAAATTCCAAACTGAGTATCGGGTAAAAAGTAAATTTATTCTATTATCTATTCTTTTCCCTTTTTATTTTGCAATGTAAAATCTTCCCCCTTGCCTTGCTTTCATACCCGAGTCGAGCAATTTTTTGGGGGGCCAGATTTCTTTTTTCTCCGCGATGGATTAAAGCCCCCCCCAAAAAAAGCATTCAAATTTGACGAAGTAAAATAAAAGGGGTTTAAAAAAAATTTGTAAAGGATTGGATATGTAAAAATAATAAGGTAAAAATTTGAGGTTGCTCGCCCAAAATTCTTAGAGATTGCCATTTCTTTTAGGGTGAATTTTTCAAAAAAACTGCCTTCTTTTTATTGTTCCCACATTTTGTAACGGGGGGAAATGTACTTTTGAAAAAAGGTTCTTCCCTTCCATCACGTGTTTCGCAATGGATATATCCGTTCCTAGGACTTTTTGTTTCGCCTGGGAAAAAGCCAGTTGATATAAATTTAGCGTTTCATTCTTTTCCCTTATAAGCCGGCCTAGGAAAAGAGTGCCACTGCCCCCCTGGTTTTCTGGGTGCCTGGATTTACTTCGGCCTCATACTCATTTGTACGTGTCCAGGCAACCCCGTGTTCTTATTTCATTTATTTTTGTTCGTGATTTGGAGGGGATAGGGGCTCGGAAAGATCAGAGAGGTGTAATAAATATTTTGAATTTAGTTATGATTTTTTCAGTGCATTTTAATTTTAAAAAATTTAAAATTTTTCTTGATCCCCACCATTTATCAGAACCACTTTTTGTTTTTGATAACTATCATTTAATTTTTTTTTTCAATTTTCCCCCAAAAAAGCGGAAATAAGAGAATTTGGTTTTTAATTTGTTAATTTAAAAGATTTTTTAAATTTAAAACACAAATTTTTTTGACGTCTTCCTACAATATAAAATTTAAGGTTGATATTTTACCAATAAAAATTTGGGTCCTTGAGGGTATTTAAAAAATTATTTCAATTTTTTTGAAATATGAGTAATTTTGTGTAATTTCCATGTTATATTCGTGAATTTTTGGGTTTAAAAAAGGCAATTTTTTTTTAAAATTTTTCCCGATATAAACAAGGGACGGTAAAATATAGCCATCCCCTTTTGACTAATACGTTTTCCGAAAAATCCAAAAAATGAACATTTGAAAAATACAAAAATTGGGGAAAAAAAATTTTGCTTTTAAAAAAAACTTCAAAATCAGCTCTATAAATAGTCCGAATTTTTTTTTGTAAAAACAGCCGATATCGCAATTAGAGCCTGAAATTCATGGAATAAAAAAAATTTTTTTCTTAAATTCCCCAGGGAAATTTTTCATTAAAGTTTCTCATATATTTAAAACGTATGGGAAAAAATAAAAAAAATGTGCTTTAAATTGCCCGATTTTCTGCACTAGTTATCAATCACTAGTCTGGATTAGGTTTTTTGTTGGGTTTTTATCTCCCCAAATGCCTTGTTTTGTCGCCCAAGGACATTTTTTTTACATATTCTATTTTTTGGGTCCCCGCAGAGCTGAAACAATATTCTTGACCAATAAAAAAAGAGGTTTGGGCCGACAAGTGGTGAGGGGTTTAAGGGAAATGCCCCAAAAAAAAAACTTTAGGAAAAAACAATGATCGCAGCACTATCCGAATTTTTTAGATCGATAACGTCTGAACAAATTGTCCCATTTTCGATCTGTAAACGGGACGGGCTCCTTTTTTAAAAAAATTTACGCCCATGCCGTTTTTTAAAAAAAAATTTCAAAATTTTTAAATTTTTCTCGTATTACGGGGAAAAAATTGAAAAAAAGGGCTTATAGCCGATGACGAGGGTTCCTGAAACAACGCCGTGTCAATCGCAAAAGGATGAATGGGGGCGAAGTGAAATTTAAAAATTTCCGTCCTCCCCCCGATCCTGCTACCCAACCCTCTGGGCCTCCATCGACGCGGCCGAAAACCCGGGGGCCCGCGGGACGGTGGCCGAAACCGCAGGCAAGCTGGGCAGCGTCCCCTTTAGTCTCAATATTTTTCCACAGTCAAACTAGTGATGCTGTAACAGCCAAACGGTCTCGTATCATCTTTAGCTTAAAACTATTTCTTTTTCCCTATTTCCGTCTTCCTTCGAATACCATCAAAAAGTTATTAGAGGGACTACTCAAAAAAAATCAATTAATTTGGGAAAATGATTTCAAAAAGAAAAATTGAAATCACCAATATTCCATGTCCTAAAACTTATTTTTTTACATTTTATTTAAGATCTTCCTTATTTCCACTACCAGAAAGAATGAGCGAAATTAGCACGAGCTCTTTTTTTCCTGGGCTGATTTTTGATCTCAAACCGCGTTTTTCCCTTGATAGACTTCACCTGATGAATCTGTTTTCCAAGTAAAAAATTTTTAAAAATGTTTTTGTACTTTCGGGCATAATTGAAAAGCGGGAAAAATTGGGGCCCGGCGGGTCATCCTAATCCAACACTGTAACAAACATTAAAATATAAATTAAATGTGAATTCCCCAAAATTATGTTATATTGATATAAAATGATTCTGTTATATTTTATAAACTTGACGATTGGAATAAGTAATTCCCCGGGGTCTTTTATAAACCGAAAAGATCATATGGTGTAAATCTTGTATTGTGACATATATATGTATTTTTAATGCAATAAATTGTCATGAAAGCAATACAATTTAACCCAGACAGGAACACCACACTAGAAGAGGAATATCCGTCATGAGGGGGTAAATTATGTTTTTTTTATATAGATTTAAATTTGGGCCTTTTACATTTACATTAAGATCAATTTTTCTAAACATCGTAACGCTTATGAAATTTAATCGGGTAGCAATTAAATTTTTAAATTTATATACTACTAGTAAAACTAGGTACCATCCCGATAAACCTCATATTAGGGAATCAGAATGCAAAATTAAAACGGGCCCTCCACATCATTCGAGAATAGGGGTGCAACATTGATGTTGATATTTTCAAAAAATAGATTTTTATAGACAAGAAAATATTCCCTAAAAAAAAAACATTTATGAAACCTAGTTTATTATCGATGTGCTTGATAAGTTGTTGTGAATGAAAGAACCGATAATTACAATTTTTTAAAAAGTTAAAATATAAATAATATTGCATTATACCACTGTCTACATGTTTCGAATAAAGGAAAAGTGATTGTAACATGCTCATCCAGTAGATATCTTCACCCAAAAAAATTAACCCATTTTTTTTGACATTTCCTACGTATGTCCACCCGCAGAGGGCGCCCAAACCCAAACACTCGGTGTAAGGTTTTCGCCCCCCCTTCCTGTGCCATTTGAGGAAAGGGGTCCCAAAATGACCCCCGGGGGCAGTTTTTCGGCTTAATTTCGCTGTTATTCTTTTACTTTCTTTTTGTTTTTTCAAAACGTAATTATAAATTAACAATCACGGCCACTGTCAAACAAGATCTTTCCCCACAATTTGATCGATGTTCTAAAACCCGCTTTTTAAAGATGTTTTAATTTTGAAAATTGATATTTGCATTTGATTATTGAGAATCATTCCCTTTGCTTTTCTTGCTATCCGAAATGGGAGGGGCGCGCCGATAACAGCGAGTTCTTCCCTAACAATGGGAGAAACGCATGAAAGACTGCGGGTATCAAACACACTGTTTAGTGCGATGATGTCTTTTGTCGGCTCCAGTCGGGCAAGCAGCGGCTGTAGCATCTCCCTTTCATCTGCAGGTCCCAATTTTGCAGGATCTGAACGCGCAGAGAAATTGTATAGCATAGATCACAAGCCATCCCCTTTTTAGACCTATCTGGATATAAAAGCAATAGGGTGCTAGCAATTTGTTCATTGCTCACTCGGCCCGAACTGTTTTTTTTTTTGTTTTTTTGATATTGGGATTAGTTTTTTCAATTGTCATTCACCCTTTCCCCTTTATTCTATCATTCCAACTTTCCTTTTTTGAGATTTTTTCGACTCAAACCAAAAAATTTTTTTATTTTGGCTTTTGGGGGAGAAAGTTCTGTTTTTTTCAAAATTTTCCCTTTTCTTTTTCCCCCCTTGTAGTTTAATTTTTTCGTCCATCTTAAAAGCATTTTTTTTTTCGTATCTCAATGTTAGCTTTTACACCCACACAACAGGTTGAAAAAACCCTTTTTTTTTGATTATTTGGGTATTGGTTTACGCAAAGGGTTTGATTTCCGAGGGAAAAGAAACCGTTCCTGATTCCTGATAATTATTATTTATTATAAATATAATTATTTCTTTTAAAATTTAAAAAATCATTTTTAGTGGGTTTGGACCTAAAATTTTTGAAATCAATCCTTTATATTTCAATTTTATGAATTTTAATTTTCTTTCCTGCTTTTTAAAAATTTTTCCCCCTCTTTAGTTTTCTGTACAGTATTCAGAATTTTTTTGTAATTTATGAGTATTCAACCGCCGCCATGTATATCATTTTCGTTAGTTCAGGCTTCCTTTTTTTCCAGTTGACATAAATGTTGTTTTCTTTAAATGTAAGTTCATAGAATATTTAAATTTTATATTAATAATATATTTTGCTATCATTCTTCATAATTTAAAATTTAAATAAAATAAATCTGCAGAATTTTGATGACATAAAATTTTGCGTTTTTAAAAAAAAAGGGAATGCCCTTTTGAATGTTTCTTTAGCTGGAAAGGGGTCCCCCCTGGCTGTTCGATAGCGTGACTTTTCTTCCTCTAGACATCTCGCCGCGTTCTTCGGCGGGTGCTCTAATAGGGCAACAAAGCCCAAGCGGGAAGAGGGCGATGAGCAGTTTCAGTGGGGGGAACTTTGCGTGACGAAATGGGGAAATTTTATTTACTATCAAAATTAGTGGAACCATTGCGTTTGTTAATTATTAGTAAAGGTTTATTATGAACAAAAAAATAAATTTAAAAATAAAAAAACAATTATAAAAATATATTAGTTTAATAAACATTTTGTGAGATTTATTCAAAATAACTTATTTAGTCGAAAATTTATGGATGGTAAGCTTTTTTTATTGAAATACGGCTAATCCCCCATCCTTTATGGAGTACATAATTATAGACGTCCTTGGTCCTATAAATATTTTTTCCGGTATAAAGAACATAGGTATTTTAAAAAGGAGAAAATACCTTTTTTTAAAGATCATTTCCTTTTTCCCTTCCTGCATATTCCTCATTGCCAGTTTACACCCCGGGCATTTTCAATGACCCGGAACATTTCTTCGGTCTCCTTTTGGGTTTTTTGTTCTTCACTTCTTTGCATTTTCATTTTTTATTTATTTATTTATTTAACGTCAAATACTTAAAACCGTATGACCTTTCATTTTTTGAAGAAACTTTTCTTTATCTTGTCTTGGTCACGCTGGAATCCCCGCTGAGTTCTCGCTTTTATCCTTTTTTCTTAGCAAAAAATATTACGAAAAGAACGAAACATTAGGACTTTATTATTATTATTATTATTATTATTATTATTATTATTATTATTATTCCGCTCCTATTCATCCGATTTGCATGACTGACACGGCGTTGGATTCAGGAAGCTCGTCGTCATCGCGCTATAAGCCCACATTTTTTTAATTTCTTCCCGTAACTACGAGAAAAAATTTTTAAAAATTTTGGAAATATTTTTTGAAAAAACGGCATCTTAGCGTAAATTCTAATTTAAAAAGGATTCCGATGCCGTTTACAGATCGAAAATCGGACAATTTGTTCAGACGTTATCGATCTAGTAAATTCCGTGTGATAGTGCTGCGATCTATTGATTTTTCCTATAAGTATTTTTCGGTGCATTTAGCCTTAAAAGAACATTACAGGCGTCTATTAGCGTAATGTAGTATATCTTTTTGAGATCGTGTATCGTTAGTTTCAACCAGATCGATTCAGTCGATTCAGAGAACAACTATTCGGAGAGCTTTTCAGTTTACTCTTCAGTTTAGTACTGTACGGAGTACATTTCTGAGAAATATTTAGCATTGATACATGTCAATGATGTTTTTCATCGATACAGTTTCCAGTCTTCTCACAATATCACACAGTATTCTTCCAAGAGGGGCATATACAGTTCCACAACATTTTTGCCTCCGGCACTCAAATTCCAAAAATAAGTGAAGTTCCGAGCACGCGGTGATATTTGCGAGAGGCGCACGGTAAACCTCATCAGCTCTCCTCTTCACCGGTGAGGTTTCGCGCCCTGCAACCGCATCTGCCCCCACTCACACTCTGCCCGCCCCACACGCCCCCGACTCCATCGCCCAACCTCCATACCCACACCTGGTATGGGCTCACGCCAACGCCCGCCTCAGTCTGCGATTCCGCCTCCGCCTCCGCCTCCGCCTCCGTCTACGCCTCCGACTCCGCCTAAGCCTTTTCCTTCACCTCCGCTGTCGCCTCCATATGCGTCTCCGCCTCCGTCACCGTCTGCCCCTCCGTTTCCGCCTCACCCTTCGGCACTGCCTTCGCCTCTGTTTCCGCACCGTCCCCGACTCCGTCTCCTCACTCTCCGTCTCACTCTCCACCTCCGTTTCCGCCTTCACCTCCGCCTTCGCGTTTCCCTTCGCCTCCGTCTCCGCCTTCATCTCCGCCTCCGTCTCCACCTCCGTCTCCACCTCCGTCTCCACCTCCGTCTCCACCTCCGTCTCCACCTCCGTCTCTCCGTCTCCACATCCGTCTCCACTGCCGTCTCCACCTCCGTCTCCACTGCCGTCTCCACTGCCGCCTCCACTGCCGTCTCCACCGCCGTCTCCACCGCCGTCTCCACCTCCGTCCCCGCCTTCACCATCGTCTCCACCTCCACCTCTACCTCCCGCCCCCCCCCCCCCCCCCCCCCCCCCGGCCCCGGCTCCCCATCCACCTCCGGCTCAACGCGAGCGCCCGGAGCGTCAGCGAAAATTAAAAATATTCGCGTCTTCCACGAGAAGGTCAGAGTGGCAGGACGCGAGCGCGGTCACGATCCTTCGCCGACGATACGGCCTCGGCGGCGGCGAAGGCGGGGGCGGCGAAGGCGGGCGGCGCGCGGGCAGCGCTCAATGGGACAAAGGGCAACGCGAAGCCGCCCGCCGACGCGGCGAGGCGCGGCACGGCTCGGCACGGCACGGCACGGAGGGGGCGCGGCGCTTCCAGGAAAGCGGCTTGCCACGATCGCGGGAAACAACCAACACACCCACGCACCGCGTCTGGCTCGCCGAGTTTGTTTTGATGACATGCTGCGACTTGCTTTGTTGGAGCACTACCTTATCAAATATGTCAATCTCTATTTACAAATATTAATAACGCAAATTATATATAATAATAAATAATACATAATAAATTATTAAAACAATATTATAAAACATTTAATTAATTGATTACCATGACACGACCTCGGGTTCGATTTCCGGTCGGGGAAGACTTTTTCGTTTCATTGCAACGTTTTCCTTGCAATGTGCCAATATATATATATATATATATATATATATATATATATATATATATATATATATATATATATATATATATTGCTGTGTAGCGAGGAGAAAACTCACTTCTCAGGTTGAGAAGACCAGAACACGGCGTAGGGATGCCTACGTGCTAACTACACGTACCCCTTAACCCCTGGCCGCGAGGCCTGGACGTTACTGGTAGGTCCATGCTTCGTCTGAGCCTATTGCGCCAAAGTATATACACAGATAGTTAATTCTCTAGCTTGTTGAGATCAAGTGTCATTACTCATGTTCAGACATTACATTCGCAGTACTGAAACATATCCATTTCTGGGCAACTTTTCAGCACTGAACACATCTTAATTTTGTTTTTTTTTTCATCGATACCGTTTTTAGTCTTCTTACAGTATTACTCAGTATTTTATATATCTGTATGTATGTGTGTGGTGTGTATGATAAAAAAGCTACTATAGAAAAATTACAGAAGGGTGGAAATTGAAAACATATATAAAGGAAATAACAAGAGAAGCAAGAAGAAAGAAAAAGAGAGAAAACGAAAGAACAGAATTGTAAAGAGCTGCCCTGCAGAACCAGGAGAGTTTGACAAAAATACTATGAATCAAGGAAATGCTGGACTTTCAAAGGAGCACAATAACCACTACTGTCCAAAAAATAGCCGACGAAAAAAAGACAAAATCGGAATGCACATTATAATTGAAATGTAAAGAGAAGATACAATGCAGTGAACGACTGACAAAGGGCAGAAACAAAAATTACTCAAAACGCAAAAACAAAAAGAACAAAAACAAAAGAACCCAAACACAGTATTTTCAGTAATTGCAAATAAATCAAATGTGATTTTAGAATATGTGATAATGAAAACAAGCAACAACCAATGATACCGTTCGTCGGTGATAACCTTGAGATTTAACTTTGATACGAATGAAGTGGGAACTTTTCTCCCTTCTTCTCCAACAAAAGAGTCGCGTGCTTCTTTCCACACGCCTCCTTAGTCGCCAGTCAGCGGCCTGTCGCACGGCAGAGGGAACGCCCCAGCATGCCCCTGCGGGCCGTCGTTGCAGCAGCCACCTGCTTGGCGCTCCTCGCTGCACTTCCGGGAGGTAAGACGCAGCGGTTGCGTTTCTCAACGACGTAAAGGCGGCTGCGAACATTCGGCATTCGCCGAACACCAAACTAGTGCTCGCCCAATCCCCAGTCGCTGACGTGTTCGGGAGTTGTTCGCTCGCTGTGTTGGCGAATGTTCGCCCCCTTTGATGTGTCCAAAAGACCGACACGCGGTTGGTAGGGCGAACACTGAATGTTCGTCAATCGGCAAATAGCGAGCAACTCATCCACACTACTCGGGAGAGCGTTTGCTCGCTGTTCGACGAATAACGAATGTGTGGAGCCGCCTTAACACGTGTACAACATTGCAACATTGTAAATCTTACTACTCTACTGTACACGTAAATACAAGATTAAGATTAAAACTTCTCTCTCCAGTGTTCACATTGTCGATTATGCAATTTTTGTTTCTTTGACTATTTAGTAGACATAGATCGTACTACAAATATAAACATTTAAATGAGTGTACAAAAATATTAAAATCTCAATCATTACTCAAAAAATATCGTCGGAAAATGCCACGAGTCAAAGCCAACATGTGGTACTATGTTGCATTTAAGGGTGTGACTACCGAAGACCCACAAAGTAAGAGAATGAACGGTAGGATGACATTCGAAGCAAAAATGTATAACAAAAACTGTATTAAAAAAATTGGAGCCACTTTTGATAAAAAATTTTTAATTCCCGTAAAGTATCCAAAAGAATAAAAATATGAAAGTTCCAGGGCCCGGAGTTCAGACAGATTGATTCGGGACTTGAATGGTATAGGCTCTATAGTTGAACACAGACGAACAAGCGAAAGGACAAACAGACATCTGTCAACCAAGTTTTCAGTGGCAAACCCCCACCCAATAGTCGTGGCAAGGAGGGCGTGAAAGCGAGTGCAAGGGGAATGGGGGGAGGCAGAAAATGAAACCAGGGAAATCTAGATTTTTTATGAATTGACGTTCTTTGGGATAGTGCAATACAAAGTTCAGTGTGTAATAACTCTCTACATTTGATAAGATGACTTAAATGTACTTACAGTGTACTTACAATTATCTAAGTTAGCATTAGTGGTATCCTCACCGATAGTGGTATCTTCACATCGATAACTCTACTTTCATATGAGATCTGGAGATTTGTTTATAAAAGTGTGAAGTTGGAATTTGTTCTTAATGAGGGATTTCTGGGTTAGGTTTGTCAAAGTCTCAAAGGGGATAAATTGGGAATTTTTGGGAAATTTTTGAAGAAGTGTGAGGATAAAAGCGCTAGTGGTGGTACAGAATGGTTCAGACTTTCTTGTTCTAGTTAGTTTCCTAATCGTTTTAGTCAGGGCTCTTTTTCACGTTTTTCTGATTTTTCAGTTCCCAAATACTAGAATTGAAATATGACTTTAAGAATATTATAGAAGAGTAAACCCTGGTCCCAGCTGCAAATATAAATTAAAAAATATGGAGCTTTTTTTTTTTAAAGTCTGTTGAGTGTTTCGGAAAATGCGCAATGCTGATTTCATTTACAGAGCTTTTTGATTTTTTTGAAAAAATTCACCAGACGTCATTTAAAGCTCTTGTACTCACAAAGTGAATGAAGTTTTGTAATGGTGCATTTCCAATACGAAAGTAAATTAATAATTGCGTTCCTTTCAAAGATCAGATCTCGTTTCTTTATCAAAACAGTATTATCTTTTCAAAAAAAAATTCTGAACGCACTCCTTTTGTTTAGTATTCCATGATCAATACGGAGGGAGTGAAAGGAATTGTTGAATGCACGCCGGTCGGCAGATCCCAACGGAAGCAATAAAACTCAGGAAGAAATATTAGATAAATAAATGAAACGGGATTGTTTTCTCAAAATTTTGTCGGTATAAAAGCCAAAAACCAGTCTACAAACATCCCACAATTATAAATAAAAAATTTACATTGGTGAACTTAAGTATTTTGAAAATGTTCATATGATTAGAGACCAGACAAATAATATTTCATCTGTGTTGTGTAATAAAATGTAACGAAATCTCATTATAAAATATGGAAAGAAATTAGATAAGGGTTTTATCATTAAAGTGACGAATTAATATAAAATAATAAAAAAAAAACAAAATAAAACTTTAATTTAATATAATTAAAAATGATTTAAAATAACAAACGAGCCACAAGCCGTCGACTTCATAAGCCGGTCGCAATCCGTAGGCAAGACCCAGTTCTTCCTCATCCATCCACCAATATTCTCCCGGCCCCGACTGATGAATAAGCCATCGGATTTTCTTCCAACTTCCTGAAGAGGATGTCGACCGCTGAACAAGTTTATCGGTCCTCTTTGCCCTTCATTTTGTTTATTGTTGACCTCCTCTGCTTCATAAGTTTACGTTGGCAACATTCAACTAAATACGTCATTCGGTGTAGGTCAGATTCGATGCAGGTCAGGAGTTTGAAGAGTAGTGTATATGCAGCCCATTTACTAGAGGAGATCTGGGCTGTCCGGGTGACGCCGCGTCGAAGGCTGAGGTGCCGACGTTTCGGCCGACGTATCGGTCTCTTCAGGACTGCACTGAGTAGCCCTGTAGAGGTTGTACTCACAAGTACAGCCCTGAAGAGGACCGCGATATGTCGGTCGAAACGTCGGCACCTCAGCCTTCGACGCGGCTTCACCCGGACAGCCCAGATCATGACTGGTCGCGGAATCCTACGATACCCATTTACTCGAGTTTATTACTCTCTGGGTAAACCTGCGTCTGGAGGGAGAGACAAAATATATTCTCGTGAATATGATTATTTTGATCAAAGACGAGATAGCGGTGTTCATTCGGTATTATTCAGGTCGCTGACAGCAGACGCACTTATTGGGCATGCTTAATTTATAGGAGATTTTGTTCAGAAAGATTTGGGTTCGACAATAGAAACATGACATTTGTAAAGGAGACTATCATTTTGATAAGTTCCTTTTTCCTTTAAAACATGAAGTGGAGTGTATTGCCATCGATAAATAAATTAATTGTAATAAATAGGGAACGGACTTTATTGTAATAAAAAAAGCAAAATATGTACATATATATGTACTTATTTTTTCAAAAATATGGAAGAAAAAATAGGAAATATTTGAAATAAATATTCGTTATAATGTTTACAATTCCATTCTTCAAGCGTTTTCCGAGCAGAGTACGTTGTCGTTCAGAAATTTACATGGATTCAGAGAGGCTGAATGAATTTTTACATCTACAGAAGCAATTATTCGTTAGTTTCTTCAGAAACATAATACTTTCGTATCATATACAATGTTGTTTACAAGGAGCCGGAGCTCATGTGATTAGTACCGTGTAGCCTGTGATAGAAGGGAAGGGGGTAAGGGCCTTACTCCACCCGAACTCCAGAAAAGGGATAAGACAATGATCTAATTTCCTTTATCGAGTTACGCATGGGGTTTATGAAACACGAGTAAGCACATGGTTGAATTTCCTTCTGCTTCACATACTACATCCGCTCATCGCTGATTCCGATCATGCTGTTTCCAAGAAGCAGTGGGCGGGGAGATAAGTTTGGCAAGTTAGCGATTGTCGGCGTTAATACAAGCGCTTATGCGTATTTTTTAAGTATTTCAGTAACTAAGTTAGTTTTCAAGTAATATATATTTCGAACATCAGAAGTGAAATGTTCATTTTCGACCTATAAATATATTAAAATGTAACGAAATATGTAGCTATAGATAAAATATGTAAAAATGTGTAATTATACCAAAATATGTAAAATAAAAATGGTTCCAATTAGTTCAGAATGTCGTTAAGTGTAAAAAGTTAGTGAATGCAGGTATCTTGTCCCTGTAAAAATATGTATTTACATGAAAATCCGTTCCTTAGTAATAAATAATATAACTTCTTTGTACTTTTCTCAAGAAAGAATACCATTTTCGCATGCTGGCGAGACCAGTAAACTAAAATGAATAACCTATCATACTCAAAATGTTCCTTAACAGTTTAAAAGGGAATAAATATTAAATATTTCTGTCCTCTTGATTCCTGGGTGTTTTAGTTTTGAAGTAAAATACATAGAGATCTAGAGGCACCCGGTTCCTTTATCCGGCGTGATTTGCACGACTCACGCACACAAATTTTCTGAAGTGTCCCTTCCGGTCACTCCTGTTGCTCCTGGTCACGCCTTTACCTTTTCAAATGTTGAGTAAAATGCACAGAAGAAATAAAGATAAATAAAATAAAAACCAAATAGGGGAAACACTACATCGCCATAAAAACTGTAATTTTAAAAAAACTTCATTTCAAAATCTCAGAAATATAAGCCGTGCCAGATCGACCAGGGAATATTAATTTTGTCAAAAATTCTACGAATAGTTTAGGCACTAGTGTTCTTGAGAAATGGACAGCTAGAAAGACGTTTTAAAGAAAAAAATCGATATTCAATTCAATTATGCTTTTTTTTTTTTTTTTTTTTTTGAGAGAGAGAGAGAGGATCAAACATTAGATCGCCTGATCTTCGTGACCATACAAATTCCACTGCGCTTCTTTCACCGTCTGGCAGAGGAAGGAGACGTCACTTGGGTGACGAAAGTGTCGAATTGAATTTTGCTCAGAAACTTTATCTTTTATTCTTCATCGTATTTCTTTTTGACTTCATCTTTTATATGCACAAATCAATAACAGGAATTATTGCTTTCTCTCGAAGGAAGGTGTTCGATTTTTGCCTTTACAAATCACGGCTTCAATCGGTTTGAAATTGGAATACCAGTCCATACGCTAACCGTTGCGCCGCAACCACAATCAGCGTCTGGTATCAGGGAACCCGGAAACGCGTTGAGCACCCGTTGAAAAATCGAAATCGACTTTGCGATTTTCCATCGCATTACATAACTTTCTCTATATACAGTCGACTTTGGTTATAGTGAACTTCTGGGGACTAACATTTTTGGTTCACTATATCGGATGATGTCAGAATTAAATAGAATTTCTCAACAATGATTAATTTTATTAATACAGAGATATAGCAAAATACATTAACAGTACCAACTACAAATTTCATTATATTTTTACCTTAATAAATCAATTATTTTCATTTCTTTGGTTAGTACGTTTTTCATTAGTAATTTCTCAGATGGTTCTGCAGAGTTTGTGGTCTCTCATACTTGATTCTGCATTGTTCACTGACTCTAAGTTTTTTAATGCAGCCGTGACACTTCAATGCCTCTTGCGGCTAACGAAACTGATTCCTGAATTAAAGATTCCGGCCCTGCTTCACTTCAGGAGACGTCTTCAATTAAGACCTTCGGACGATGATATTTTTCCAAGCTATTGAGTTGTGGCACTGAGGCAATATACAGAGTGAGTTACAAAACTTTAGCACCTCTTGCAGTTTTTGAACGGTGTAAGTTATTGCAATGCAGTTTTTAGGGAAGTGCGTGGGGGAATGGGGCTGATGATACATGTATTTCTTTCTATTTTATCACGTGTATTTTACGAAATATCGAGGCAACTTTGTATTTTCAAATGTAACAATAAATACTTTTAGTCTATCAAGACGAGTGTAAAAACAGGAATCAATGACATCGACGTCCCTGATGGTGCGGAGAATCTAATTGTATACTAATGAAGTTTGTAGATATTCGATTTGGCAACAATGATCCGTACTGGGCATGCATATAAAAATCCTTACCGTATAAAGTTTTGTAAATTATTAAATGGATTTTTGTATGATATCGTAGGTGATCTGTTGACTATTACTTTAAGTTGTTTAATTTTCACTTGGATAACTTTATTATTTAAGTGATGCTTTCAGTTGAGGTGGGTGTCTAAATAAAGACTTATACTCGTATATTGTATGGGTATACAAGTATTGAATTGTATCATAAATTTATTGTGCAGGTTCTTTAATCAAGGTTAACAGGAATGGGGAGTAAGAAATATTTGCCAGCTGTTGTGATCGGATTCTCTTTAATTGTTTTCAGCGACCAGATGCCCAATATTTGTAGACATAACTGAATATTGCTTTTATTATACTGATGGAGGGACCTAATGAATAGATAGCCGTATCGTCCGTGCCTTGTGATTGCTTTATTTATTTAGTTTTAGAAGGTCTCATACGTATAAGTCACATAGGTCGGCGGATAACGAAGAGCCTTGAGGTAGGCCTGCCTTTACAGCTTTCGGATTAAATTAGTGGTTATCAACTGCGAAAGTTCAATTATCGAGGAAGATAAAAATGATTCTAGGAAGATAGTGTGGAGTACGTACTTCGTAAGGTTTATAGTTTAAAGTTTGAGGCCATGTCTCATCGAAAACATGAGATAATTTGAGAAAACTGTTGTGTGGTAATATTTTTGAAACATCGTATGAATAGTTCCAGTGATACTGAGCTTGGATACTTTTCCGGTTAATCTCAATTGTTCAATTGGCGTGGACATTGTATTATGAAGACGATTTTTAATTCGTTTGAATATCTTTTCCAAACGTTTAGTTGGTTTGAAAGGATACTGACTGAATGATATATGTTTGTTCGAGAGGCATTCTAGATTGCTTTGTGTATCAGAAAAAAAATATTGTGTACTTGGTGAAAATAAACTTGTCTGATGCATGAGTTGTAGATATTGGTTTGATATGGAAAAGCTTCTGGGGGAAATTGTTAATTTTATCATGACCAGAGGTTTTGATGATTTTATTAATTTATTTAATTATTTATTTATTTGAGTGATTTGTATGTCATTTTATGATATGGGCCGTATGACGTTAGTTCTTTGGCTGATTGTGGAATGACTAGAGCAAGTAATATGCTACTTCCTCGGCTTTCTGTACCGTCGTATATACTTTTTCGGACAGGATATCTAGAGGGAGTAGTATTCTTTTTCCTTAACATTTTATTTTGTGAAATGTAAATGGAATTGTTGTTCGTATTTAAGGATTGTATTACTGTTTGAAGGATTGGTTAATTTTTTATTGATTTTTGCACAATATCGGTTGCGTTCTTTTTTTAAACACAGAATTTGTAAGTCTGCGTGTTTTGTTTTTGATTTGAATTGGTTTATTTCGTGAGGAATTTTATGTTGCTTATCATTTTTAATACGTCTTGGTATTAATTCACGTTTTTTAATTATAGTGTGCATTACGGTGATTAATTGGTTAACTGATAGTCTGTATCTCTTGGGTTGAATCCAGGTATTATCGAACTTACTAGTCTGTGAAATTTTTTCCTGTTGACTTTTAATGTAATTGGTTTTGGTACAGGCATAACATAGTTAGATTTGGTGCACTGTGTGTGTTTGCTGTGTGATTATTTTGACCCTAATGCACCCCGAGTCCTGTTGGAATAATGCTCTGGTGTGCAATTAATTTTGTGATTTCGTTTCTGATTTAGATATAGAGAATATGGGGTTTTCTTAAGCAATCATGAGGTAATAGGTGAGATTTGGAGGCGAGATTACTTTCTGAGAAGTAGAATTTAGCTTATGGGCTAATGTTTCACCATAAACATGAATGGACGAACAAACCCAGTCAGTATTTTTAGCGTTTAGGTTACCTCGAAATATAGTATTATTGAAATAGTTACAGTCTATTATTTAACGAGATCTACTTTGAGGTTTGATTGATTGTACGCTGCAATTATAGTCCATGGAATAACAGTCCATTATTAATTACTAATTTGATGGCAACTGTTTCTGTATTATCAGTTTGAGGAAGTATTATTGGGGAATGTAAGGCTGTTTTGATGGCTATTAGCCCTCCTCTTTTTTTAGTGTCAGCTCTATAAGTTGAGTATATTGGCACTTTTTAAATTTTTTATTATCTTTTCCTTTTGCATATACTTAATTCCTTTCTTTTAATGGGTTGATGTGAAGCAAATTAAATCAACATGGTGGGAATTTAAGTAGTGTTTAAGTAGTTCTTTTATGAATTAGTTAGACAGTTAGCATTCGAATGGATGAGTGAAGTTTTAGGCGGTTATATAGCTATTGTAGTTGATAATGTAGGCGGAAAATTAATTTTGGCTGCGCTTGTTATTATTAGTGTAAGTGTGTTTATGATATTAATTATGTTAAAAAGTGCACTGAATAATTTGACATACGTATCACTTTGATGTAGTCTTTTGCTTTTTCGCAAATTACACAATTTTGTTTTTTAAAATCTCTCATGCCGTTAATATTTAGATTACCATCAATTTGAATACATTACTGTGTTTGTAAGTAGACGTGCTTTAAATTACTTCAATTCAAGTTTCTAGAAAACTAAAAAAGTGTTAAAATAAAGCTTCAAATTTCGCATATACAGAAACGCTAAAACGACATTTTCAAAAACAGCTCAGCAGCTTCAACGAAAATTTACATACAGAACGAGGTTTTAATTGTCTCTAATATTCAGAAAATCATATTCCAGTTCTCCCATTAGGGAACCGAAAAGTTGAGAAAATGTGAAACTATGTAGTTTGGGCGGCAACAGATGTCAGCTGGGAAGAGGGTGGGGCAAAACCGAATAGCTAAGGCAGACCAAGGAATTTACAAAACTAACTAGTGCGAGATGTCACACTGATGTCAATTTTCGAAAATCCAAAAAAAAATATTAACATTATTATATTATTACACTATTACATTTACACACATTAACAACAAAACGTGCAATATTGATGATGCAGGTTTTTTGTTTACTGGAATCATTTTAAAAAATCAGTTCTTTAAAAAGGCTTATGTTCGTTTTCTTTTATTATGAGCAGTTGGATGTAATTTTACTTTTTTCGAAACTGAAATTCAAATTTCCCGCACTTCTTTTGCAGAATGTTTCACGAGCCTTGTGGCAGATCATCAGCTGTGACGCAGTAATCCAATCAGACACTTCGTTACGTCTTTAATTTTTGGCATCGAAGCTCCCGATTGGATGACAGCGCTTCCCCCCCCCCCCACACTCCGAGCAGCTCGTGACCTTGAAGTGCCACTGTGTAAATCGGAGTACAGCAAGCAAGATTAATTTATTGTCGGATTTAAATATAGCGATTTGTGACAGATCATCAGCTATGACGCGGCAATCCAACCAGAAGCTCCGCTACGCCTTTAATTTTTGGAATTGCAGCTCCCGATTGCGTGACAACGTGCAGCTAATGTGTGTGTGTGTGTGTGCAGGCGCGGGGCTGCGGTGCTACTCGTGCCTGACGAAGCGCAGCGACCCCAACTCGTGCAGGGACCCCTACGTGCCGCAGCCACGCCACGAGCGAGAGTGCCCGCCCGCCTACAAGGACCCCGTCTGCTACAAGGTGGTGCTCAACAACCACGCCGACCCCTCGCTCGGTGAGACTCGCTCCAACGCTCATGCAGCGCCTCTGGCCGGGAGGTGCTAGGTTACACTCTCCACGGTGGCAGGATTTTCGACACTAGCTTTTCAGCTTGGTCGAATTCAGTCGCTGTCTGGAGGAGAATTCTAGCGGTCGGCTACTCTAATCGGTAGTTTTCCGTGGCTTCTCCGATCAACACCAGGCGAATGCCGGAGCAGTACCCTACCAAACGGGCCATGGACCGCGCGCGATCTGTCCTTCCTCTTCCTTGTCCTCTCCTCTCCCCTTACACACATACTAACACTAACATGCACTACACTACCACACATTCCGGGAGACCGGTCGGGAGCTTAGAGCTTGTCCCGGCTGGGGCGGTGCCCCACTGGTGGGAGAGTCCTGGTTAAGGAGAAACCCCGCTAGCCGACGGTAGGTCGGCGCCGGATCTCACCATCCAGCGCGGGAAGATCTCCGTCTTCCGAGTAAAAGGCATGCACTACACTTACAGGACTAATAACCAAAGCTGTTGACGCGCCCGGAATCACTAACCAACCAAGTAACAACCAACCATGAGGAGATTGTTTCATTTTGTGTTCGATATTCTTATAAGAAAATACTCATACACCCAAGAAGTATATTTTTTTGGATTAGTGCACCCATGCGACATTTGTACTGCAACTCATCTCTCTCGATAAACGGACGCCGGCCGTTAAGAGGCCGGCTATCCCTCACTTAACGAACTTCAACTACGCCTGCTATTTTCTGCTTATCAATATCAGTAACAACACTGTGGTGATGTGTGCGCGCAGGGGCCCATCTGTTCAGCCGGGGCTGCGTGGCGGCCGAGCACTACGCCGAGGTGGCGGTCAGCGCGCACGCAGAAGACAGCGTGCTCGTGACGCACGCTTCCCAGTCACGCACGACCTCTGCAACGGGTAGCCCGTCCCCGCACGCCCGGAGCCACGGAGCGGCTGCGGACGCACGGGCTTTGCGCGACACGCAGCTTCCCCGATATGAAGGAATAATTTTGTTTAAGATTTCGTGCAACACGTTTAAATACTGAAATAATTACTCGTTGGTATTCAAATGTGTACATCTGCAACATATCGGCATCTAAAAAAATAACTGTTCATTTATTTAGATTATTTTAAAATAAAATAAACTCTATAATATTTAAAAAAAAAAAAAAAAACTAAAAATAATTTTTGCTTTTTTTGAATGTTTGTAACGAAATAAAATTGTATTCATTTCGAGAAAATATTACATAAATTCCAATATTCTGCCCTTAATTCTAAAAAAGATAAAATGGATTTTTTGGGGAAAAAGAAGTTTTGCTGATACAGCTTAAGTTTCATATAATACAAAGACCAATAAGGTGCATGTAACTGACATGCAAAAAGAACTGAGAGAATATGAGAAAGGTAAAACTTGCCCCCATGAAGAGACAGGGGAAAATGGGCAGACAGTTTAATGTTCATTGTCATACATTTTGGAACAAAATCATAAATAAGAGAACTGTGAAACAAAAGACATAAATAAAAATCAAAATAAGAGAACTGTTAAACAAAAACCCAGAATCTAATGTAAATATTCTATTTGTTATTTTTGCAAAAAATATTTAATTAAAATATTTTTATCACACAAAAGAACTTGTAATCTTATATTCTTCATTTTCAATGCAATACCTTCTCCTCGGAAACTAGAGGCAAAGTTTCTTTTGGGAAAAAAACCTTTTTTTTTTATTTATATATAGAGATCTGACGACGGTAGGATTTTCGACACTAGCTTTTCAGCTATGTCGAATTCAGTCGCTGTCTGGAAGAGAATTCTAGCGGCCGGCTCCTCTGATCGCTAGTTTTCCGTGGTTTCTCCGATCAACACCAGGCGAATGACGGAGCTGTACCCTAACAAACGGCCCACGGACCGCGCGCGATCTGTCCTTCCTCTTCCTTGTCCTATCCTCTCCCCTTACACACACACTTACACTAGCATGCACTACACTACTACATATCCCGGGAGACCGGTCGGGAACCTAGAGCTTGTCCCGACTGGGGCGGTTCCCCGCTGGTTGGAGAGTCCTAGTTAGGGGGAAACCCTGCTAGCCGACGATAGGTCGGCGACGGAACTCGCCATCCAGCGGTGGAAGATCACCGCCATCTCCCGAGAAAAAGTATGCACTCCACTTACGGGAGTAATGACCAAAACAGTTGACGAGCCCGGAAACAAAAAATCAATCAATCAATTTGATTTTCCACATGCTACAATAATTCTTTGTTGATATTCAACTCTTTCACGCAAGGAAAAACAGACTATAAAATATTTGCTTTTCGCCATGGAGAAATGGACACGAGGAGGACGTTTCAGGAAGAAAACGTTCCCAGTACCCAGTGAAAACAATTAAAAAACCCGTTTAAATAATAGCGATGGCGTCAACGGCCGCTGTGAGCCGAGTTATTCTTCCACTGAAAATTAGCTTCCAGCTACGTAATCAAGGTTCCTCTCGAAACACGCTCACACAGGAGCCAAGAGTTTCTGAAAGTCCCATTTTTCCACCGCTGAAATCCTTCTGCATTGAGGGAGAGCTCTCTTATGATTTGTTGACAAATTTCGTGTGAGGTTTACCTCAGACGGAGGCGGCAGCCATGAAAAATTAGGGTATGAAAATTATTGACTATTTCACTCACGTCTGCCCGTGTAATAATAGAATGTATTTCAGAGTTTTGAACATTACCAAAACGATACATTTTAATAGTACATTGATGCTCACAAGCTATTATGGCTCGCAAACTTTATCTTTTGCACACCGCTGTAATCACTTTGTCTACCTTTTTAAGATAATAATAGCAATTGTTTTAGGTCGATTGAAAAGGATTCTCGTGAATTTTCATTTATTTTTATATTTAGTGTAATTGTAGTTTATGTCGAACACCAACCACCGACGCAGTTTCAAGACGCAATGAATAGTTTCTATTAATCCTATTACC